>OVAF01001286.1:0-23826 GCA_900406245.1 Odontarrhena argentea | reverse complement strand
CTGGGGCAAAACAGCTTTAGTGGCTATAGTAGGGGGTGATATAGAGAGTCAACCCATAATCTAAAGAAATATTCTGTAAAGATTGGCCGAAAATAAAATAGAAAATCAAAATGAACCGCAAGCACATGTTTGACTTGCTTGGCCTCAGGGCCACCACTGATCACAATTGATTAAACTCGTGTGAAATTTGACCCATAAAAAAAAAAAATTTCGTGTGAAATTAATTGTTGGTAAAACCATAAAATAAATATATTCATACACTTGTTAAATTGCTGTGCAAGATAGTAGATATTATCTTAGATATAATTAGAGGAGGATCCAAAAAAATATATTTATAAATATGGGGCACATAATTTTTTGGTATTATTATTTTTATCTAACATGGTAAACAATGAAGCTATAGGAGAAAATATATGATAAAAACAAGAGAAATTGTGGGTTAAACACATTATTTCAACTTCTACATGGGGTACTAATAACCAAACGACCCATGAAATCAAAATATTCAATGGAAATTTACAAAATTCATAACTAGAGTTTGGGGCACGTGCCCTCATTTTCACCCATGTAGATTCGCCGGTGGATATTATTTCTTTTAACTATATATAAAAATATATTCCGTTATGTCGTATATTAACGATACATATATTTTTATAAATCGTTATGTCCCTTAAATAAACTCTCGTGTGTAGTTTGTTGTTGACAAAAATATAAAATAAAATACATTTATACACTTGTTAATTTTATGTGTATACGGTACATATATTTTTATAAATGGTTATGTCCCTTAAATAAACTCTCGTGAGTAGTTTAATTGTTGTAGACAAAAACATAAAAATAAAATACATTTATATACTTGTTAATTTTATGTGTATAATTTTAACTGTATATAAAAGTATATTTAAGCTTAAATTATAGTGAAATGGGGCAAAAAATTCAACAATGAACAAAAGTACTTTATCGGTACCGTATGTATAAAATCTCTCTAGGGTTAAGCCTGCCTAACTATTTCTACNACTTTTTTTTCGAAATTTTTTTTTTTTTTTTTTTTTTTTTTGCTTTAAAATATAAAAGGGCACAAAGGGCATTTACAAACTCACACCATGTAACCTTGTAATCTTCACTTTCCGATCCATAAATAGTCTTTGGTAATGACTAATGACCAAACTCGAGCCACTTCCAACTTGAAGATTACCAAACAAATCTCTCTAACAAAACTAGGGTTTCGGTTTCGACAGATCACGATATGATGAAGAGACAAGTGGTAGTGAGGCAGAGATCAAGAAACTCCAACACATCGTCTTCTTGGTCTACTTCCTCCTCTTCTACTTCCTCCGCGTCGGGTAACGTTCGTTATGTGGAGTGTCAGAAGAATCATGCTGCCAACATCGGTGGCTACGCCGTGGACGGTTGCCGTGAGTTTATGGCTAGCGGAGCAGAAGGAACCGTTGATGCTATGAGATGTGCGGCTTGTGGTTGTCACCGCAGTTTTCATCGCAGGGAAGTTGATACCGAGGTTGTTTGTGAGTATTCTCCACCTAACGCTNATCGCAGGGAAGTTGATACCGAGGTTGTTTGTGAGTATTCTCCCCCTAACGCTTGATTTTTCAGACCCAAAAAAAAAAAAAAAAACTGTTTTCATTAATTATTGTGATTTGGATTTTATCTATTTGGTTTTCAAAAGGTGGGTTTTAATTATTAGAGGGTATTTGTACATCATTATTATTCATGAAAATATCAACAGCTCACATACCGTCGATCTGTCTATGTAATCTATAAAAATGGCTTGTGTTGGTTTGACATATTAATATGTATAGAGTTCTGTTTGTGATCCATGTTCACCAATTAATATTCTATTTTATAAAAATTTAGTTTGTGGATTTCGAATGGTTCATAAATGACCAAGCTTAACATTTGGGATTCTATTGTGATTTAAAAGNAAAGAAAAAAAATTTTTTTTTTTTTTTTTTTTTTTGAAGAATGATATGGCATTTGTTTCATTTATACCTCAAGAATATATGATCAGTTTTTTTTTTTAATTGACCATTTATATGGGTTTCTCTATTAAAAGGAAAGAACTTAGTTTTATCAGTCTAAAAATTTAAATGTGCAATTAGAAAGATTGAAGAATACTTATACAAAAGTTTAAAGAAATGTTCGAAATCATCACAAAAAATGGCCTTGCATTGCATTTTTTTTTCCACACAAAAAAAATAAAAAAACAAAAAAAGGATTTCTAACATAAAATCTAGAATCATATTATGTATACAACCACGACCAATAATAAGATACTTAAATCAGTTGGAAGTAGGAGGATATTGAATCTAATTCCTTTTTTTTTTCTGGCATCTTGAATCTAATTCCATTTACGATATAATAATAATAATAATAATAATAATAATGTTATTATTACACCTTTTCAAAAAAAAAAAAAAAAATATTATTATTACATGTACATGAAATATCTTTATATAATTATGTGCTCAATTTCTTTCTAAATCATAAACGGCCCACATATCGAATCATGTTTTCTTATCGTCTAGGTTAATGGTTTTGTTTAGTTGTTTTTAATTTAAATCAATAGACTTTTAAAATTAAGAGGAAGCAACTACAATTAAACAAATGTTATAAATCTATGGCCATGGGAAAAAGATTTGGGTTTGTGATTAAACAATTATGTATTGGCTGCTTTTGCCATCATCTAAGTGGCCACTCGAATTTGTTGGAAAAGACCACTGTAGTTTTAATTATTATTATCATTGTTTGAAACGAAAAGAGCTTTACATATTTCTATTCCAACTTTTTTTTTTTTTTAATAGACCATATATTTGTGAATCTCAATAAATTCTGAGCTATATACATTAGTTTATCTCTAATGAAATAAACCAAAAAAGGAACCAAGAATTAAACCAAAAAAGGAAATTTTACATTATCTGATTCATAGTTTCTATTAAAAGCACTCTTAGAATTTTTTTTTTAAAAACTCATTTTAGTTTAGAATTTATATATGACTGTCAGTACATATTATGTACGAATGAGAGTTTAAGCAACCATTACAAGAATTAAGGTAAATGAATCTGTGATTTTTAAGGATTAATTAAGTTTAAGGTGACACTCTAGACATTAATGCTAGAGTTATACACTAATGTCATAAAAGGTATCGAACAATGTCAATTTAGTTTTTAGTATATATATAGTGGCTTTTAATATGCAAAACAAAATTTTTTGGTTGCTGCCTAAAATTCATTCAATCTTATGTAGTCATATCGAGTATGAATTAAATTGTCACTTATTTATAATTTTGTATGCTATTTTGGTTGCTGCCTAAACTTCATCCAATCTTATGTAATAATATCGAGTATGAATTTAATTGTCACCTATTTATAATTTTGTATGCCTACAAACACTTTACTACTTTTAGTAAATTTCATATTCACATTCAAAATGATTTATGGTGTTTTTTTTTAAAGAGCTCGATTTAAGATTGTAGGCAACTATTCAAATTTATGTAATCTAACATGCTTTAAAATAATTTATTCCCATATAAAAGCACTAATGATTCACCTGATATATATTGATATATATATATATATATATATATATATATATATATATATATATATGGGCATATGTGACATGTTATTCAAATACGAAAGAGTATAGCTCAGCTATGTAATGTTGCAATATCAATATCAAGAAATGGTAAAAAAAACAACAACGGATTTATTAAATGTAATTAACTTGCCAAATATTTGGATCAAAAACATCAATTTTTTTTTTACCAAAACAAAAAAAAATTACAGAAATTTATGATTGATTAAACATGCATTTCGGTATAACTACGTACTCTTCGGTTTCATAGAGATATTAGATGGTAATCCGCGTCATGTTTGGATATAATAAATTTGTGTAAATGAAAAATTGATAAGTATAGATTAGATGAAAACTTTATAGATTCATGTTTATGATCATATGTTGTTAAAATATACAAATGTTTTAATTATCTGTGTTATAAGAATGCTTTAATAAATGTGTGATGTTAGAAAAATAAAAAAAAGATTATAAATTAGATTTTTATTATAACATATAATATCATTAAATGCTATTTTATTTATTTTTTACTTTCATATTTTTTCTCCAACTTAGATCATAATATCAGTTATATAAGAAACGAATTGTTTGTAAGTTGTGTTTGGAAAAAAAAAATATAGTAAATTAAACTTGCTTGACAATAGGTATAGTGGGGAGTTTTGAATAACATAGTTTCTTAAAAATACCCTTGATGAATTCATTAACATAATCATAAATGAAATGACATTTGATATGAATATTACGAAGTAAATGTTTATATTACAGGTAAAATATGATTCACAAAAGTATTAATAAAATTCATTATCCTTGCCTTTCAAAACTCTTAGTATCATTTTCAATATATTTCTCGAATGTTTATTGGAATAAGACTTGTACAGTTTTTTATGTGAACCTTGGAAGTTTTGAATATTTAGTTTACAATATAACCAATGTGGACTAGGATTTGTAATTTTTTTGTCTCGTCAATTTCTCTTTTATCAACGTTTAAATTTTAATTCAACTTAATAAATATTATATGTTGTTGAAATATATATACATATATATCAATATTAAATAAGCCGTTGATTATACACGTTTAAGGCATAAATCATTTATCTCACTTGTAGGTAAAATAGTTAAGAATCATTAGAATAACATAAACATGATATAAAAATAGGTTTGGTAACAAATTTATTTGCAATGTAAATATATATGACATATGATTTTAATAATATTAACAAAAATATAAAAGGCTCCACAACATTAAGAAGAGTTGAATTCGTATCATTCTCGAAATTTAACATAGAAAAAACGTGATCACTGTGTACATATCAAAAGTTCCATACTCAAACAGTAGTAAGTCCTACTAGCTTGCGTCTTTTTCTTTTCGACTGGAGAGTTTACTCGAAGTGTATACATATTTCTAAGTAGGAATTTCAAACCACTATAAACTAAAAATACTTTGAAAATGTATTATAAAATAAATCGGACGATCTTTTCAATTAGGTGGCGTGTAATTGTCATGTAGAGTTTGTAGTTGAAATTGGTGAAGGCCCATTTAGTGGCAAATCAATCGACATTAGAAAAACCAAAGATAATATTATTATTTAAGACATAGTCAAATTGGATTTATTTGGGTGAACAATCGGCATTTTTGGTTCATGATTGGCTCTTTTGTGAGACCTACCAAGTAAATTAGTGTGATTAAAATTATTAAGGACTTTCTTTTTCTTTTTCTTTTTGTTCTATCCTTACTAATGGACCAATGTAAAAGAGCCCTAGGGCCCATTTTAAAGCTTAATAAAAAAGCCCATGGTTAGTGACTTTTCTTTACTTATGTTTCATTAGAATATATTTCACTAAAGTCGAGGCTCTTGTCAAGTTCTACTAATGTAGTTCAACCTAGTGGCCATTTGATAGTCAAATTAAAGGTGAAAAGATTAAAAGGGGTCATGAATCATGATGATGGGGATTAATTAAGATATTAAAATTGACAATTAATATTAATTTTTTTTAGAAAGAAATAAAATAATACTTGTTGAAGAATAAAAGAAAAGGGACCAAAAATGAACAAAACACATGGACCAAGACAGCAAAAAGAAACATTTGGCTTATCTAAGAATGGAGAGAAGAGAAAATGATTGAAGGTGAAAATGAGTTCCATTGATACATGGGATCGATGTGATTTTCCAAAGGTCCGACTTCAAACCTCACATGCTTCTGTCCTTTAAATCCTTCAAGACACATTCGTTTTTGCTTTCTTTCTTTTTCGTTTTGTTGTCTTTCTAAAACTATTCAATTCATACAAAATGCAGAAACCATGCAGTAGATGTGTTTGTTTCCTTTCTATACATGTACACATTGTAAGAGATATACATAGAGGGCAAAAAGAAGAGAGATATCGTAGGGATTTCCAAACCCGTCTTTAACTCGCCATGATATTATTCTCTTTAGACTCAGGTGGAGAAAAATCGGAAGATTTTGATATTGGATTTTTTTGCAAAAGATCTCATACTAATTCGATGTGAGACATGAATTAACTCATGTCTCATATATATCATTTACTTAAGATCACATTTTATTTTCCACTTGAAAAATCATTTTTATGTTACACAATATTAATACCTATCAAGCAAAATATTAAACGGAAATTATGATGAACACTTATTTAACTATTCTTCATAGAGTTGGTTCTGAATTTTGTAAGGGCAAACAAGTTAATCCAATAAAAATCCATATACCTAAGACTATAAGAGAAAAAGACATAGGAAGGAGTTAGTCAATGGGACAAGGTCATTTTCTATATTCCATGGCCTAGCAAATTTGAGAGGTCAACAAAAATTCTACCTTTACAAATCATACGTACGCACCANCCCCCCCCCCTTTTTTTTTTTTTTTTTTTTTTTTTTTTTTTTTTTTTTTTTTTTTGCTAAAAACGTACCACCCAATATTTTGAGAAACTAATCCCCAATTATTTTTATAAAATTCATTGGTCCTAAATCCCATATTTGATGATCTGTGCTAAAGTGCAATGGTAAATCACGTTTTACGTTGATATAATATTATCAATAATTCTTTTTACAAAGTATACAATATTAAGAAGTTATTACAAAAAATAATATAACTATAACTATATGTCAAAATTTCAGTAATACATGTTTATGCTATTTAATAATAACTATTTTTTAAAAAAATCAAGGGTGCACATGTGACAATTTTATGTAATAACAAGAAAAAAAAGAACTCTTGTTAATCAACTAGTACAAAACCGTCTTAAACTATTACTACATTTTGAAATTATTGAATGGGGAAAATTACTCTAAATAACTCATATATTTAAACTTTTTACTAGACTAATTTCATAACAAACTTACTAATAAAATGAATCAAATTTTACGTTAAAAGACATCTAACTTCTATTTTTTACTTCTTCATCTTCGTTATTTATTTTTCAGTTACACCATTTTCATGTGTAAGTCGTCTTTACCATGCACACATACGCCATTTTGATTGATATTCCAGTTGAAAAATATCAATTTTAAAATGCAAAAATAAATAACAAATTAGAAAAAAATAAAAGGGAAACTTCCATAAGATAACATCAACTTATTTTCCTAGATTCTTTTTTCAAAAAATATTTAAATAATACTTGTATGTTGATTGCTAGGTTCTATGGTTATCTGTGATTGTTCGGGTTATTCCAAAATATGTGCTTGTATGATTCAACGAGAATCTGAGATTGGATAATACGCTTGGGAGTTATGTGAACTTGTCAAGGCTTATCGGGGTCAAGATGGGTCTCTTGAATAATCCGGTTAGACATGCGGTCCAAGAAAACTGATTTGATAAGCATTTTGATTGTGTTAAACTGTTGCATGATTTGACTTGTTTTATGTTGCCTAGTAAGACGGGTTGACCGCTTTACTAATCATTATTGCTTACTCCCTTTTTTGTGGATGCATGTTCTGAGTCTGGCCAAGTTAGTGGATAATCGTGGGACAAAGTAGGAAGGGGTGGATAGATTGGATCAGGTAGATAGATTTAAATCAATGTACTAGATTATTCATAAAATTATAGTGTTGTATTTTAAAACCTATGATTCAATCTAATGCAAATTTATGTTTCCGTTTATTCCTGTCAAACTATTAAGAGCGCTAAAATGACTAAATTAAAATGAGCCCCTAAAATTGGCTAAGTGCATTGTGGGCGGTAATGCCTTACTCGCGGGTGGATACTCGGATTAGGATATTACACAACTGCTCTAAATTTTAGTCTAGAGGATAATAAATTGAAATGAATTTTCTTTTCTCCCTTTTTATTATAGCTCTTTTCTTCTCTTATCATTGAATTTTTTCATTGTTGAGGATGTTTAATTCTGGCACTAAATTTTTGGAAAATCCATCAACGACTGATCCTTTGTTTGGGCCTTTTGGACCTTGTGCATGTGCCTTTCCAGCTTAGAGTCAGAGCTGAACATGTGTTATAAACGTAGCAGATGCCTTTGAGTAATTGGATTAACACACTTGTTATGTCATTAGATACCCTGGTAGGTTAAGTTCATTGACATGTTCTTTCACTTCTTTTATGCAATTGACTATTGATTGTTGAAGGTTTTTCTTTTTCTAGTTTTATGTATATCTAACAGATGCATCAAATTAGAGGGATCACAGAAAAAAACGAATGGATGGAGGCATCTCAAATACAAATTTTAGTTTTCTAAATATTATACCTTTATTCAAAATATTTATTCTTTCAATGATTATCATTTTTGGGAGTTGAAATACTAAGAGATTTTGGGTCGAAGCTCGTACATCCCCTCAGGTCAGGGATCAAAACATCTTATGTGGATTCCGTCCTAAGAACCATTCGAACCAACGATCTCTAGGCTTGTGATTATTATTTTGGTATAACAATTTGTTATTTTCTTTCTCTGCAATTATTCCAATTCATTCTTAATAATCTGTTCCTTTTTATTTCTGTTCTTTCTCGACATTTTTACTCATCTTTTATGGGTCATCATTTGGAGCAGCCATTGTTTTTTTTTTTTTTTTACCTTATCTTTTTGTCACCGGAGCAGCCATATTATACAACTGTATATATACTGTATTTTGTTAATTTGTTATACAGATAAGGGTGAGTGACCAAAAGGAAAAAGGAGATAATCAGTAAGGCTTGCATTATTGGATAATGGAATATGCCCAATAGCCTTACATGGGCTTTAGAAACTAGGTCTATCCCGTTACTGACTAAGTCAATGACGTCGACTTTTATGTACCAAGATCGTAATCAACACGTTACATACCATGATTTGTCCATGATTACGAATTTGCCGGTGTATTTAATGTCTTTTGTTTTTCAATTAGCTTTGAACTAACACAGCTGATTTGAGTTGTGATATTTGACAAGGTTAGAGTTATCGATTTTCAATTCTTGTTTTTTCTTGTATATCAATAAATCCTATTCGTGGAAAACCATAAAAGTCCCTATTGTTACTAATATAATTTATTTTCACGATCGATCATAAGTGTGAGTGATGTATGCTTACATTTAATGATATGATTGGTCAGTTTTATAGGCTAGCTCATATTATTTTTAAGAATCAATTACAAGTAAAATGACATAGTCTACTCTCTACGACTATAATCTCCCCATCCCCAACCAACCTAATAGTCATCAATGCACTTATTTAGTCTTCAAATATTTAATGAAGACTATACTATACTAGTAAGCAGTAACACTATGTATTATTTTTTTCACTAAACAATACCATTCAAAGTTCGAAACACAAGAACAATTAATGTAATCCGAATCTATAAGTCCCACTTGACGTGTTTGTTTACTTGTTAAAACCTTTCAAGTTACAGTCCAGTGAAGAAAAATAATATATACCAAGATTAAATAGTCTAGACTCCAGTTCACTTTTAAGAAAGAAAAAAAAACGAGATCTTAACCGAACATATATAGTAACATAACTATGACATGTTACTCTATATTTGCTACTGATAAATAAAATCGTCAGAGTGTTCATAATAAACTAACTTAATAACGGGTTGATTTGACCAATGTCCTATCACCATGTCATCACTATCTAATAAAAATGTCTAGATTTTACATATTTTTTTCCAAAGAAAAATATTAATTTAGGAGAAGTATTAGTGGAAATTGTAAACTTCTCTTGTCTAGCAGATAATATAATTTTATTAATAATTATGCAGATGAATATAGTAACACGTTTTTCAGAAAATATATATAATTTTTTATAGCGTTGTATAAATAAATTCTTCGATCTTGTGAAAAGAAAGAATTTGTTATGAGTATAAACCATCAAGAATAAAAACGTGAAAATATTAGTTAGAAGAATTATCAGGTTGTATAAAGAAAAAATATATATCGGAAGAGAAAAGCTTAATTTATTGCACTATTTATACAGTGTTCTTATCATCATCGACTTGAGAACAAAGCAAGCCAAACAGGGAAATAAAATCTAACTAAAATCACAAATTAAGAAACAAGAAAAGAAATATAAATAAAATATCATAGAGTTGCTCCACATATATTTTTTATTTTCATTAGAACAAATCTTGACTTTCGTTGTTATCATTATTTTTACCCTCTAGTGACACGTCGATATTCAGATCTTCTTGAGTACCAACACACTGAATCAAGCCTTGATCATCAAACAACCATTTCTCAATCAAAGACAATGACCCTTGATCATTATTAGTAGTAGTAGTAGCTTCAATGTCAATAGCTTCAATGTCAATGTTTGCTTTGCTCTCACCTTGAAACATGCTTGTCTCCGACATTAAATTCAGCTTCTCATCAACTGATCCAGATTCTGAGTTAGATGAGAACAAAGAGTGATGATCAAGAACTCCTCCTTCGCCCGTGCTCGAGCTCCGGTTGTTGGAGAGTGATGAAGTGTTAGGCCTTGAAGAAGATGAGCTCGACCAGTTTTGTAGTAACTTTGAGATGTTCTCTGTGCTTGAGGCATAAGTGGTTGTGGAATGATGATGAAGTTTTGGTGAGTCGAGATCGGGAAGGATTGATGAAGATGGTTGGTCAAGTGATAAGGCTTGGAATAAGGCTTGTTTAGCCATGTTGATGTCTGTTTGAAGCTTTTTCTCCCATTGGCCTTTGTTAGGGGTCCTCTTGTTGTTGTTGTTACATTTATGGTTGCTGTTATCACAAGACGACGTCTCTGTCCCCGTATTGGTGTTCTCTTCGTTCATAATACCGTTTTGAAGCTTCGTCTTGGTGAGCTTCTTCTTTAGATGAGTGTTCCAATAGTTCTTGATATCGTTGTCGGTCCTCTGAGGTAGATATGATGCTATTGCTGCCCATCTATTTTCAAAGATGATAAACCAATTAAAATAAGTTAAGAAAACCATTACACTAATCAATATGTGATTGGGATCAACAAATATATATGTTCAACGATGTAAATCACTATCGCGTAGGTCTCATAGCTACTGAAAAACGACGTGATCTGTCAACTAAGTTTCATGGATTTCCAACTCAAAACTAATCAGCAAGAAGTGGATTAATATATGCTCTTTATATATTATTACATATGACTCATTTTATTTCTGATGTTCCATAGTTAACAACTTAACATCCATCAGCTTAAAATTATATATAGTTTAAATTGAGAATAATGAAAGAAGTATATGTAAGTACCTATTACCCAAGAGAGCTTGGAGATGGATGATCATCTTCTCTTCAGGTGGAGTAAAGTTTCCTCGTTTGATCCCGGGACGAAGGTAATTAGTCCATCTAAGTCGACAACTCTTGCTACACCTAAGTAAACCTGAAAACATACATGCTTATGTAAGCTAATAGTTATGGAAGAGATATAAAGAGAGTGAATGAAGATAAAAACCGGTGTTTGTAGGAACAGATCTCCAGTTTCCAGGGCCATGTTGTTGGATGTATGAGACCAAGATTATGTCTTCTTCTGGAGTCCATGGTCCTTTCTTCACCTCCATCTTCTCGCAACAAGGTGGTCTACCCATATCCACTTTTGCCTTGTCTCTGTTTCTCTTCTTGTTTTATTATATAGTGCCTAGTGAGTATGTGTGTGTACGCTATATAGTAAATAGTAAGACTTGAGTATTGGATTTTAGCAAAAAGAGGCTCATCTCAAAACCTCACTTTGGACTTGATAGAGTCTCTCTTTCTTTCTTTCTTCTTTGAATTGTTGTTCTCTTTAGCTTTTTTTTTTTTTGGGTTTTGTTTAGTTTTTTAGAAGAGAGAGGTTTGAGGAAAGACTTGGATTATCAGGACAGGAGAAAGACAATCTATGTAATATGGGTCACTCTTGGATCTATATGCATTTAAATAAAGGCACATACACATATTTAAACAGAGCTAGCGCATAAGTTTTCAATTTTATTTTATTTTTGTCTTTTATCATATGAACATACTGTATAAAAAGCTTAACTTTTTTCTAACCTACCTCTCAAAAATGTTTCCTATAACTACTTAAAAGTTTTTGTCGTTTGAAAAGATATGTCAATATTGCTTAGGTTTTTTTTTTTTTTTTGGGTCAGCAATATATTGTTTAGTTAGTTTATCATTTATGATTATCAATCTAACTCTTAGTAAGACATAAAAATATAGTGAACAACCCACCATGTTTAATGAAATTTTTTATCTCAATAACGGATAATTGAATAAGTTCACACCAATTTACGGATAAGTGTGTTTTTGATATTTTTCCTTTATTTATTTTTGTTAACCACTACACCATGGTTATGGTGAAAACATTTAACTCAAAAACAAATACGTCGGAATTACATAAATGATTTTACTTACACATATGAAATCTTCCATAAACTTACTTCCAATAATCTAGCAATTCATATCTTTGAAAAACAAACTTGAAGTTTGGTATAAAAGAAGTAAAATTTCTATGAAGTTAAAACTGTAAAAAAATATATATACAATTAATAAAAAGATATTGGGTACGTGGCTGCTGACCCAAAAACAAAGCCCTTTGATTAGAGAGAAAAGAGTCAATAGAGACAGCGAAGAGCATTTACTCATTTTGCATTGCTTCTCCAAAAAGTCAGCCCTTCTCTCTCCTTACGTGCCAATACTCATAACTCAATCCCCAATTACGAGTATTAAGTATTTACCGACTATATTGGTCAGATTTTCTTTCTACATTATTGATTCCCATTTTAATATATTCTTATTTGTTTCTCAGTTCTCACATACCTAAAAGGCTAAAACTATTATTATTTTATGGAGTTATATGGTGGCAGACATTACAAGTTTTATATTCTTACGTAACTACTTAATGCAGTTGAAGAAAGTATACTTTAGACCAAAATATGAGAAGTTACAAAAAAACTTAAAACTCAGTAAAGAGTAAACATACCCAACCAAAAACAACAACGTATAAGTGGTAATAGACTAACTAATTAATGATTCTTATTTATAAAGAAATCGTCATGTGTTGGTCAGAAATCGATTCTCCTAAAACAAATGATTGTTTAATATATATACTTTCATTTGATTAATCAAAATGATGCTACGTTTTAGATTTATTGAAAAATCTGATGAGAATCACACTATTTAATAATTATATTTATCATAGAGATTAGTTGGAAATCCAGATCATTTCCTAGTTTTAGAAAGAAAAAACAACGATTTTTTTTAAATTAGACGGAGCCACTCGTATAATTATTATTTGAAGGTGTTTTCAAAGTATGCATGATTGATTACAAGTTATTTTTTTTTTTTTCTAGTTTACATATTTACATATTTTTGTTCTCTCACGACTCACCATTTTCAGATGAATGGAAAGGAAGTATAGCAATCTTTGTGTTCATCTTAAAAGGTAGCCTAATCCGTAATAGGAAAATTCGAATTATTTATGTTGTGGCTCTCTTTTATTTCCTTTAACGTGGTAGCAATGTTGGTGTTAAGATGTTGGTTCTTTCTGATTTAGTTTGGCGTCTTGCTGTTTTGGTTGGGAATTTGTTTTTTCTAAGTATTTTGTTTACTCTATGGGGATTGTATCTTTGTCCGATGGCTTGTGGTTCTGACGGTTTAAGTCCCGCCGAATAAGAATTCAACCTTATATTCCTCTGTGTTTTTCGTGTCAAAAATATCTTCTAGGTGACAATAAAAAAAAAAAACTTTTAGGAAAATTGGGTGAGGTAACCATAAAAGAAAAAAAAAACTCTAGATGAATAACTGACCATTTTGAGTATATGGTTAGAATATGGCTTGTATAAACTATAATACACTCAATACTCATATGACATATTCACACCCACGTCGCATGTTCTTCATTATGGGTTTTGTAATTTTATCATTTTCTTGGTTTGTAATTCTCCCCATTCTTGTTTTAATTCTCTCCATTCTTATTATATTTTCTTTTGACTTATTCAATTCAAGCTTGATGTTCCATAGAAAAAAAACATGTAACTTATTTCGAACATATCATGAATTTTTATGTCATATGCAGAATTATTTTTTCAATAGAATCCTGAATTTAAACTAAACTTGTATAAGTTATTAGAATTGAGAAATATAAAAGAATAAGCNGGGAAGAGGTTTTTTTTTTTTTTTTTTTTGGCAAGGGTAGTGAAGAGGTTAATATGGTCTTTTCTATTCTTTTTAGTTTTTTTTTTTCCAACGAAACATTTATAATCATAAATTTCCGTCTAAATTAGGTGTCTAACTTGGCGGAAGATTGTTTATATAAGAAAATTCAATTGAATGAATACGAGTCGAACGTGCCAGACAATCGGCCTTCGAATTTATCTCTCGTCTGATGTGGGAAAGAGAGAATGATGTGAACCGTCGTCGTGATTCACCGAACTCTTCTAACATAATGTCGAATATCGGCCATCCTTTAGGATCTTGTACGATTTTTATTAACTCCATGCAATTAGTTTGGAAGGAGAAACAAGAAATCTCGTGTTTCAAAATGACTATCATTGCCCAAAGCCGGGCCTCAATCTCGGAATGTAAAGAAGAAATATTTCTTGCAATATCATACCCTCCTAGAAGAACTAGAGAGTTTTCCGAATGACAAATCCAGCCCAAACCAGAAGTTGGCGCTGAGTTTAACCAAGAACCATCGATTTGAAAAAAATAATCGGATGGAGGAATTGTTAGAATGAGAGCCTCAACATTATTAGAACTCTCGATAGTTTATGCTACCCGTCAGTCCTCATACTCACTTCGCAAAATCGTAGAATTTCTTTTCTTTTTGGTTATTTTCTACATTTCCAAAATAGCATATGGTTACATGTTCAATAACAAAGCTCAGTACAAATATTAATTATACAAATTAACCCTAGCTTATCTATCAAAATGATTTGTGATATGTTTGATTGTACTGTTATCTATTACCGCGTATTGATTTATAGTCATTTTTACAAGTATATGTTCAGGTCTCAATCGAAGTCATTTTCATGATTTCATTAATTTATATATATATGATGAAATGTGTGTGGTTTTGATTTAAGAAATGTAATTCAATTAACTGTTGATTTTGTGATTATGAAAATGTTTATGGTCGTTAATTCGATAGTATTCAGGATTAGTGATATGAACGAAATATAATATCATCAAATACAAAAATTATATTTTTGGAACTAAAACTACAAAATTACTATAATTCATAAAAAAAAGAACCAAAGAAATACACCTATTAATTATTAGGCTATAATATAAATAGCTTTTATTCTTGTAAATATTGGCTATGCATGATATATATAAACCTCTAGTGTTATAAATACAACTCAAGGACAGCTGTATATCGATCCTTGTCGTACCAAAGATCTGACGGTGTTACATAATGTATTAATAGAATAATGTAAATTTTACGTACTGCTAGCTTTTGTTATAACGACTTTGTGGTGTATCGACTAAGTCAACTCGTTTTGGATACTCAAAATTTTGACCAGCAGTGAAATTACCAAAGAGGTTAAAACAAGAAAGAAAAAGAGCTTATAATGAAAGAGTTGGTCCGAGGAGTACTGTAGGAAACCTGGGTCATTGACTCATTGATGTTCGATCAAATCACAATCAATGTCATGCATGCTTTTGAGTGCTTTGGTTGTTGCCACAGTCTTATCCCCAAAAGATTTGACATCCTTATTTGGACATTATTTACACAAGATCAACTGTAATAATTAGTTGTGAAATGTGAACGCTATTGAAATTAATTAAGCTCCACACTCGTATATATATCAAAATTTCGAATTTATTTTTGTTCAATGTATTTCTAAAGATTGGTTCGATAATTGTTTCGAATCAAGAACGAATAAAGCTCTTAAATAGTAAATTAAAAAAGAGTAATAGAGGTCAATATCTTTTGGTCTATTTTTTTTTCATAAATCGTGTGTTGGTTTTTATAAATCTTAAAATACAGAAAAGAAGAAACCGATATACCTACAAAATATACAAAATGTTCACTAGCACAAAAGATTTACACAAAATCAATTCATCATTTAACCAGGTTCACCTTTTCCTTGAAATTAATAAGTCCGATCCACGTTTACTTTTCAAATAACATATTTGTGCTGATGTCTAGTCGAGATATCAAATTCAATAGTGCATCAATTAATGGTTTAGTTACTATTTCCATTTTAGGTTTTAAAACGTTTTTCCTTTTTCATTTATAATTCGGAATTATTAATTCCTCATTGGTACTGACTTTTTTTGTTTTTTATATATATAAGGGCTACTGTTTAACTTCAATTATAAAACTGTTTTTTTTTTTTGCTTTATATATAATTTGTTTTATTTTTTTTTGCATTTATTATTTTACTTCAGGCTGTAATATATATTGAACATATTTTGTTTTTGTTTTTGGTAGTGTTTTAAACTAACAACAGACACATTTTCACTTTTAACTTTGTTTGTCAAATGCTACTCAAGATTTTTAATCTTGACGTATACGAAAACGTCAAGCACATAACACAATCGAATATCATTTTCTTTTATTTGTATTTGACTGAAGATTCTAATTATTTTAGAGAACAAATGATTCTAAATTTACCAGACTAATAACAACATTAGGCTCACGCTTTTTCATATATGTCACTAATTTATTTCTATATATAGCTAATACAGTAAAATGATAAAAAATCATGACACCAAGTTTTTTCTGTTTGTTCCATGCATTAAATAGAAATTACAGCATTGAAATAAAAAAATAGCAAAATTTATATTTGACGTTTAAATTCATATATTTTTTTTGTTATATATTATCTTCAAGTAATCTTAGTTTTTTGAAAAAAGAAAACACTATTTTCAGAATAATTATTTTGTATAGACAAGTGTCTTTTTTCAGTGATATATGTAAATGAAAACTTATGAGTTGCAAAACTTCATAAATATAATTTAATTAATGTTTATTTTTAGAAAGGATTTTTAAGTGTCTAGTAGTATGAGACTATGAGTTACGTCGGAGTCCACTCTTTTGAAAAACCTCCACAATAAGTAATAATAAATGATTCATCTTGCTAGTTGAGAACTAGAGGATGAATTTTCTCATTTTGATTTAATTATGATGGGAGAATTTGAACGTTTTTAGTGGTAAAAGTAACCAAATTTTTATATACCCTGAAACTTAGTTGGACAAATTTTGTACCCCCAAATATTGAAAGAGAAATTGAACATGAAAGAAAAATCAGACTTAGACTTTCTTCCTTTGCATGTCATTCTAGCATTGGCTCCGGGATCAATTGTCATTCCCCAACATAAAGATAAAAAAATAAGATTATACAAGAGTCCATTTCAACTGCTTGGGAAAATTACAAGTCTTTCCTTTTTAACAAATAAGAAGTCCTTATTTTTTAATCGACATAAAATGTTTACAATAAAACAGAGGAGGCTTGTCTTATCCAGTATTTTGCAAGAGAATTAATTTTTTTTGGGGCAAACCATACTTATCATTCATTTAGTAACCATCAGAGTACATAAGGAATAACAAGAGAGTATTGAAGCTAAACCAGCAAGTTCATCAGCTACAACATTTGCCGAATTAGAAATATAAAAAACAGAGATACATGAGAAGGACTCTAGGAGACTACGATCGTCCACAAGAACGCTTCTCAACTCGTTGACGTCGCTGAAGGAGTTTACTAGCGAGACAAGAGATTGAGAGTCGAAAAACATATTGACGTGTCGACACTCAAATGAGGCTGCAAGAGAATCCACTAAACTATTAATATATAGATTTGTGATATGTGAACAAATAAGAAGTCTAAGTTACAAAACTAATTCCAAAAACAAAATCGGTATTTAATTAAGTGAGCCTTGGTCTAATAGATCTTGAGAAATATTCAAGATCATGAATTCAAGTTTATTTAATATTATCCAAAAATTCGAAATTTTCACGATTTTTACAACAACATAAAAGCGGTAATATTATTTTTCCATTAGGAAGCCAAACTGTTTTAAAAATATATGGTTTTAATATATGCCTATAAATAAAATGTTGTTGTTTTCCTCTTCCAATCCTAGACTTTCTAGTTCCCTATTGAATTTTGAATTTATTTTATATCACTCCCAATATACGACAAAAAATGGTTCATTATCGTTTGAACATATACACATCATTTGATTTATAACGAAATAAATGTATGCTAACTTAGATTATCCCTTGCAAAATTTTGTTAGTTGGAATATCAATCCTACGGCCACATGACTTAGAAATTCAATAGTTAATGTTCACACTTGAGGCTGGTGTTAACATTACGAATACACAAAATTTAAATAACTCATATCCACAAAATATACTATGCTAAGAATTTTTTTTTTTAACGGACGATAGCTCTAGCTCGGTATTGTCTTTGTCTTTGCATATGTGAACATAGAGTAGTGTCCAAATTATAATTAGAATTTTTTGTAAAATAACTAAATGGTGGTGGGCTAGTGGTTTCCTCACTTGAGATCTCATTTGAGGAATAGTCGTCTTGTGGATCTAGGTAGGGATCGATTCCCGTCGTATGCGGAATTATCTAACAACTTCCATTTGACTAATCGAAATGGTGTCACGCTTAAAAAATCCGACTGACGAACTATTCGATGGTTACACTTACTCTGAAGATCCTAAACGACAACTTTTTTGTAAAACACATCATGTAATTGTCAAATTAAGATGTGCTATAATAGTACGCATAATTAATTAAGTAAGACCAAGTCATTACATTTTTTTTTGATAAGTCCAAGTCATTACATTAGCTGTTTCATGAGTGAACATGTTGAAATTTTTTAGCAGGAAGATTCGGAATAGGTAATTTAGAGTGAAGTTAATGTGTGTGTGATCATCGCATAATAAGTGCACACGTGGAGGGTCTAAATTAAATATAACGATAAATGAAGTGAAAACGATGGATTATTGGTCTTAATTGTCATTACCCTACTCTACTTAATTACATCATCACTCTCCCTCCCATAAATTGTCGGCTATTCGTATAATAGTTTTTAGCCATCGAGAAAAAGATAGGACTATATCAAGTCTATGGATATTTATAGATATATAATAGACGTTTTTTATACAAGATTCCATGTAATCCTGATTTCTGTCCACATTATTTTTGATTGATACTGTTTCATAAGTTATTACTCCAACCAAAAATCTAAAAAAAAGAAAGATTCAAATTAATAGTATGAGAAATTAGGTGTAGGTTAAAAGCTATTTTTTGTTTTGCTTCTAAATGGGACATATGCTATTTTCTTGTCCTATATTTTTCAATTTCTATTTTTTGTATTTGGTCAACAATATAACACACAAATTGGACTCGAATAAAAAAGATGACACAGTGGTGATCCTAACACAAACCTACAAATCCTGATCATATTTTCTAATTCTATCATAATGTCAATCTTTGAAATATCATAAATTGTTTATTTTTATAAAACGGGGAGGTGAAGTCAAACCATTAAATGTTTTGGCTGAGATAGTTTTTTATCCACTTGACTAAAGACACTTTTTTCTTTAACATAATCGAGGTTTTTTTTTTGTTTTTACTATTATTATTAATGCATGTTTTAAAAATTTAAAACCTTGCCTTCAAGGACAAAAAATCCATATACAAAATTCATAAAGGCGTTAGTCGGCAATTATATAAACCAATTATATTGGTCCATTAATGCTAGCAAAAGTCAAAGAGCTACCTAGCATAAAAAAGACCTGGCAATTATATTTCTCCCTTTTTACTATACTGTCAAGCTTCATTTATCAAAATTGTAGTGATTAGTTAATTAAAAAAATTATTTACGTCGTAAAGATTAATTTATCTCTGTGATGAACCAGAAAGGTAATTTGGCATCGATCAAGATTTGAAAACGTATTAATAATCTTGTTGTTTGAAAAAAGATTAAATCATGCGTTTCGAGGAGGCTCAACCATATATACGAACGTACAAGTATACAGATTTATTGGGATGAAGAAAATTTAGACCAAGACGACAATAAGAATTAGTACAACTTTCATAACTTCTAGAAGATCTTACAAATTTATTAGGGATAAAGTTAAACAACATGATCACATGCTTTATTTTGTATGTATTTTTGTGTGTGGCTATTTTGTTATTGTTAGTTGCGAACTCGTCTTGTTTGTTTATTTATTATAGCTATCTACATTATTAATTACTTCTTCTAGTTCAGGTTAATTGTTTTTATACACACCATTTAGATATATATATAGTTTAGAGTCGTTTTGGTGATTTTAAAAAAACAAAAAAAAAAAGAAACCTCATCTTCGATGATTTAAAAAAAAACAAAAAAAAAAGAAACCTCATCTTCGAACTCTATCCATTTTTCGCGATATTTGAAAAATTCTCCATGTAATTGTTAGACCTTCTTCCACTGATATGATTAAACATAATTAGTTGTATTAATAATGTATCCAATTAGTATTCATCTGAAAAAACTAATTAATATAATCTTTGGTTTTATTTTCCTTTGTTTTTTCTTTTCATCAAAAGAGAAATGATATTGAAATAGAAGCCAGAGCTGCCGGAATACAAGAGAATCTGGGGAGAAGACCAGCTAGAAACTAAGAAGCAGAGAANAAAAAGCAAAAAAAAAAAAAAAAAAAAAAAAAGCAAAGAAGAAATTTCCTTATCATTAGGATGATATTTTCTTCTCATAATTTATTGATTTTGTACTTAAAAATGAGGTGTTTCAGGTTAGTTTATCAATTCGCTATATGAAAAAGAATTTAAATTTTGATGGGAAACGGTAGTGAAAATTCTTAAACAAGTGGTGATTCCAAATTTGAGATTTTAAAGATACTATTACTTGATAAAGCTGTAAACATTTACGTAATTTTTTTAAATTAACTTACCTTATTAAATAAGACATTTAGAAAATCATAACACATATTCCCGATCAATATCCATTTAATCTGTTATTTTTATTAATCGTTATATCCACCTTAAGCGACTGATCAACGACCAGTGAAATTTTAAACATTGCTTTTTAGTAAGATAAAAAATGTGATTATATTTTGAATTATTTTTGGATGAATAATTAATGTTTTTTGGTTTTTTTTTTAAGTAGGGTCAACAGTAACACACATGCCATTTCAAGAAAAATAATGATGCTCTTAGTAAGTTAATAACCTAGAAATATGAAGTTCAAACTAAATTTCTGACTAACAGCCACTATACTAAAATTATTACAATTATTATAGGAATAACTACAAGATGTTTTAGAAACAAAGACAAGGATAGTCCGACAAGAGTAAAACTGTCTTGTTACCATCAAATATGTACTGTCATAAAAGAAGACCCTCTTCATTCATTTGTTAACAATGAGTTGTCTGTCGTTGNTTTTTTTTTATCCCCCCCCCAAAAAAAAAAAAAAAAAAAACATAAAACTAGAAGTCGTCTCAGAGTTTCTGTAAAACTTGCACAAAAATATAAAATAATTAAAGGAAAATTCTCATCTATAATCACTTTTTTAGTAATTCAATCAATAAACAGTTAAGAAGTGTGACTTGAATATAAATTATATAAAGGATAATCTACAATATTTACTAAATTACCCTTTTTGATGTTATCCACATAAATAAATACATACATACACTTTTTTATTTTCTTCTTCTACACTATCTCATATTTTTGCATTAAATCGTCTTAGCAAGATTGAGTCAAGTTTGTAATTTTATTGAAAAGAAAACTCAGAATTTTCTTTCACAACTTTTGAAAATCCCAAGTTTTTTTAAAAACACATGATCAAGTAAGTATAATTAGATTTCTTTTCTTTTTTTGGGCAAAGGATAATTAGATTTCATCATAGACTATATAGTAAGCAGAATATATATATAACATACTGTGCATATTATTCTACATAGAACTCATATATATATATATATATATATATATATATAATTTGTATTCATGTAGAAACTATTGTATGCATTAATCTTTTCTCAATACCTCTAACTCAAAAGTATATGGGATTTCTGATATAGTTAACATGATCTTTTGAATTATGGCATATATTATAATTGGGAGTAAAAAACTATGTTGTACAAAGAATAAAGAAAATAGCTATATAAGTTAGGAAGAATAATATCATTTGACACATATAAAAGTAAAGAAGTAAATATAAGATGATGTGAAGTATGTGATATTCATAAAAATCGATTTTTCTTAGAGTGATGTGGCATATCTTATGTTACACCATGACAGGAAAGGAAGAAGGAGAATTTTAAAATTACCTATTTAAGTAAGTTACACTTTTCAAAAATACCAATTTATTTTGTAAAATTATATCAATTTAAAGTAAAATTACTATTTTAAATATTTTAAAACATTTTATAATGTTTTATAGGGTTTTAGGATTTATGATCCAAGATTTAGAATTAAACCCCTAAACCCTAAAATCATAATTCATAAAAAAAATTTTTACTCTAAAATTCCTAAAATCTAAACCCCAAAATAGGTATTAAACACTAAACGCTCATCCTTTAAAGTTTTAACCCTAAACTCTAAGTTTTATAATCCTAAATGTACTGTAAATCCTAAAAAATTGTATTTTTGAAAGAAATATTGTATTTTTGAAAATGATACTTAAAAAAAGTATTTCAGAGAATTTCTCCTTTTTATCTTTTTCTTTAGAAAGATTTATTCTTTTTCTAATCGGAGTTCTACCCTTCCAATTTCACAGACCAAAAGACATTGATGGTATAGTTCATCAAGCCCACAAGCTGTACATCTCAACACTGTAAAAAAGCTTGAAAATGTTGATCAAGAAGCCTAAACCACTCATTGTATATGGTTCTCCGACAGTTAAAAGGCTGCTCTTTCATTTTTGGATGGGTCTATTAACTAATGGTGCAAAATGTATATGAACAGCGAGAGAGCGTACGTAAGAATCGAAATCAAATTAAATAATGATTTGACATGTAGATTTAATACCCATAATAACATGTCTAACACAATATTTGATACCCATAACTCCCTGCCTACCAACTTTTATAAAATCAATTTATATAGAGGGCAAAACTATTTTTTGCTAAGAAGAACAAAATTGGACCAGTATCTAATTTCTCTATGAATAATACATGCAGTCTATAAATGGCAACATAAGCAGCTAAGAATGATTATTTAGTCGGTTATATTATTCTCGTCTTCAACCAAATTTGCATTTGAATGTAAATACTGTGAGCGTTGAGTAATTTGTCCTTAGTAGATAGTAAAAAATAATAATAATAATAATATTGTGAAGAACGTTTCTATCTAAATTATTAGTCCTACATGGTAAAAGCAAATGCCTCCTCAAAAGTGTGGTATGTGGATTTATTATTCTTTTATGTGGTTGTTCAAGAAGAGATGACCGTTCCATTAATATGTAGGCCTTTTTAATTAAAATACAAAATTTAATTAATTTATTTTCCAGACTCCATAGCTTTTGAAACTTTGAGGTAGTAATTAAAGAAGATAATAAAAAAAATTATTTGAAAAAATAAAATTATGGCTAGAAATGTCACAGTTTTTATAAATTATTTTATGATTTTGTAAACAAAATAAAAAAGATGTAAGATACACCAAAAAGCAAAAGATCTAAGATAAACAGTATTTTCTTTGGTTCATGTTCACCAGTAACTCGCAGTTGAGGTCCTTAAGGATAATCATGATCTCACATCAAATAAATTAACTAATTAGTGTATACTACATATAATTTGTAGAATACATGGATAGTGACTTGCCCAAAGGGAAAAGTGCCGATACAGACCTGAACTACCGTCATCGTGAGTATTTGACCCTG
>OVAF01001285.1:0-23550 GCA_900406245.1 Odontarrhena argentea | reverse complement strand
GGAAGATACCCTGGCAAAGTAGAGCTTGATTTTGTTAAACTAGTATAGTTTTTAGTAAATTGTGTGGTATTTGAGGTTTTTTTCCCCTAATCTATATTTAGCTTAATATCGAATGATTTCTATTCATTGCGGCTACTTTTGGGGTTAATTTATATTCATCTCAAATCTGCATAAACCCTGAAAGCAAAGGTACTTATGATTTAGTAATCATAGGTTGGGACTTTGTGGATTGGTTGTTGAAGAAATGTATTATAGGGAGAAATGTTGATGGAATTATTGCAGGTCAAGTATTAGCATGGCCACACCAATCATTTGATGCGGACAATCATTTGATCAAATAATGTTTTTATAAATGCACCTCTTCCTGTTTATATATATAATATATATAGTGGTGCCCAATTTTAATTTCAATTTCAGTTTTTCATTCATGGTTTTGATTAAAGAAATTAAGGTGAAAAAAAATCTAACAGTGATGGAGTAATTGTTTGAGAAAAAATGTTGTGTTTGTACGTTGAAACACACGCAATAAAATTTAATAAATATTTTCAAAAACTATATATAACTTACGATGAATATTAATCGTAAGTACACGAAAATTTGAAAAAAATGGATTTATTTCTTTAAAAAGTAGTTTTATTACAGGAGTCTTTTGGTTTGAGAGTTTATGATTCCAAATCTTCTTGTATAGTGATTATGCATCGTCTCTTACGAGCCGAAAAGATAATCTTCTTTCCCCCTCCCTCACCTTTATTTTTTGGCGATATTTCTTTGATTCAACTTTATCTCCGATGAGGAGATGGATTAGGCTTTACGACGATAAATTTCTTGGGCCTTAAGCGACCATCTTCTTGGGCTCGTTTACAAAAACCCAAGAGAACTTCTTTGAATAGGATGAAGCGGTAAGAAGATAATGGATCATCTTGGCATATTCTTTTTTGAGATTTAACAAAAACTTGTGTAGTTCGATTTACTACGAACGAGTATAAGATCGTATGCCTAGGTGTGGCCGCCACTTGGAAGGGTTTAGGAGGTCACTCCTTGGAAGGGTTAGGAGGTTTTCATGGGCTCGCCTATTCGACGACCTGTTCTTCGCTCAATTGGCTTGCGACGATTGTTTTCTAGCGAGAAGTTCTCTTCCTCGAAGTCGCTATTAATTCGCTGATTTGGGTCATCTACGTCTGGGGATGTCTGAGCATCTGCTGCTTTCGGTTTATTTATTGGCATAAATTGCTAGTCTGTCGGACGAAGTTGTGGAAATGGTTTGGGGATTATTAGGGCATCTTGTTATGTGGGAAATTCGAAAGTTTTTGGGTTGAGGCCTTGGAGCCTTATGCTTTCCTAGGATTCGACATTGTTGTAGCGGGTCCAACGAAAACATTTTCTTCCTTGGTTGGCTCGCTTGCTGGTAACTATTTTTGGGTCTTTCTCCTTGTGGGATCATTTCTCCTTGCTCGTTTTCTCACGGGGATGACCTCATACTTCGAGCCACTTTCGTCGAGAATTTTTCTTACCCATGTAGATTTTGGACAGGGTTTGTTGCACTAAGCTCGTCTGCAGGGATCACCCTCAAACCTGATGGGTGAAGTGGCAGTAATCGTACTAGCGTCGAAAAAGTGAGTCATGTCGGATTGAAATTTTGTCGTTGATCGGTTGCACTGGGAAGGTTGGCTGTCGGGGTCGTGTTTCTAGCTCGATGGTTGCTAGCTCGATTTTTTGTAGCCAACATCTCTAGATTCTGCTTCACCGAGCTATTGAGGTTGCCTTGTTTTTTTGCCTTCTTGAGTAGAGGAGCCAGCATATCCTTCATCTTCGTTACGATTTAGGTAGTCCATATTCACCTGGAGCTGGTTTATGTCTCGTTTAGTTTTGTCTCGTTTAGTTTTTTGTCATCTTTCTTTAATCACGTATCCTATGTTTCTTCAAGTTAGAAAAAAAATTCCTGAAATCGTCGTCAATTTGTGGAAGTTAAATCTCGCACAATAAACATATGTGAAATAAACATATGTGAAATAAATTCAAAGATACAATAGAGAGATTTTGTTGTCTGCTCGAAAGTTTCAAATACACAGCTCAAGAGTTCTCTAGGGGAACAAAATTGTTCTCAAATAAGGAATCTTTCTTCTTATATAAAGGTCTTTTGATTGTCATAGTTTTACGAGAATAATGGCTGAATATCTATCAAAAATTACAGTAAAACCTCTGTAAAATAATAATGTTAGGACTTAGAAAAATTATTAATTTATCGATAAATTCATAATTTATTAATATAAAGAGAGATTTATTAGTTTATTATATTTTATAATTATTTTAAATATGTACTTTATCTTAAATTTCACATAAATTCTTAAAGTTATAATATATTTAACAATTAGCACCATTATATTTTCTTATTTATACATTTATATTATTCCACATTGTGTTAGTGTATTTCATTTTGGAAATATTATGTGAATAATTTTAATTATTATGATAGAATAAATCTTAATAACTCACTTAAAATTCAAATAAAAATGATACATAAGAGTTGAAAATTTACATCTACTTAGGGTGTAAATGGTACCGGCTGAATCTGGCTGAATGTGGAATCTGGCTGAATTTATTTGAAATTTTCGGCGGAATTTGGCTGAATATATTGAAATGTAAATGGTACCGGCTGAATGGAATCTGGCTGAATGTAACATATTAGTTTCATTAAAAAAATGAATCTGGCTGAATCTCGCTGAATCTGGCTGATTTTAAAAGTGGAATAAGCTGATTCAAATGGTACCAGCTGAAAAAAAAAATCAGCTGAAATAAGCTGGAATTATAAATAAGCTGGCACCATTTAGAGCCTTAATATTGATGATGATAAAGATGAAATAATAATAGTGGTTCTTGCTTCAAGAACACTTCTCAATATTTAGAAACAGTCCGAGATGACAGACTAAGAAAATTTAGTGACTCGTTTCATCAAAGTAAACTTATAAAAAGATATACAATATATCGTATTTTACTATAATTTCTTAGATATACATAATATATATATATATATATATATATATATATATGTGTGTGTGTGTGCTTAAGATTTATGATTATCAATTTATGCTATATTAAGATTATATTTTATACTGGAGTTTCAAAAAAAATTATTATCTTATTATTTAATCGAATATTGTCGTTTTTTACATTGGTTCGAATTGGGACCTAAAATTTTTATTAATTTATATAGTGATTAATCATTTATATAGTATTAATTTATGGAGGTTATACTGTACTTCCTTTTCTTCCTAGTTCCTAGAATACATCTGTCTAGGGCTGGGATTATTAACCGAACCGATTTTTCCGAACCGAACCGAACCGAGGTTCGGACAAATCGGTTCGGTTATGGATATTACATATTAACCGATCGGTAGCAATAGGAATTATGATCGGTTAACCGTTCGGATCGGTTTCTGTATAACCGAACGGTTAACCGCTTAGTTTGAATGTAGATGAAGAAAAGAGAGTCGATTCTGTATAGTTTCAATATCGTTGAAATGGTTAGTCTTGGTGAGATTTTGAAAAGTCCTACACAAATAAAGAAGCTAAAAGAATTGGATCTAATTATCCTCTTTCGATTGTATTATAAGAAATACAAATCTTTTAATAATTATAGAAAAGGAAGAGTGTGGCTGGGTTTGTTGGGCGATTGTTGCAGAGAGGTAAGAAAGACGAAGAAGTTTGAGTAATTAGGGTTTTCATACTAAAAAGAAATACGTTTTACATCTCATGGGCCTATTTGAGATAAATGAAATATGGGCTAATAACCCATTGATTCTTTTGGTTTCTTTTTTCTCAAATCAAACAACCAAATTTACTGAAAAAACAAAAGTAACCAGCACAATCGGACACTTCGGTTCAGTTCGGTAAAAATCCGAATTAACCGAAACCGAACCAATCCGAACCGAGTTTTTGTTCGGTTATTTTTGGTAGCTTTTCTCTAAACCGAATTATCCGAAAAACCGAACTAACCGAACCGAAATAACCGAAAAAACCGAATTCCCAGGCCTACATCTGTCGGTCACCTGTAGGTTTCTCCATTTTGGATCTTGCCTCATGGTCTTCTAGAAGTCCAACTTGGCCCAAAAGTGATTCAAAATCATTGGACCAAGAACTGAGATCTGTATCAGGTCGGGTCAGGCCCTATAAGCCAAGTCTACGGTCGGACTCCACCTAGCCAATCCGAAGTCTCAGCTCGGATTTTCTTCATGTTCTTTGCTTAGCTCAGGTTCGTTCTGTTTTGTTATGGACGACTTATCTCGACAAGCCTTGCAATGTTTGGGGTTTGTTTTAGTGAAGAATGGTGTTGTGGTGAAGATTCAATGGTCAAAAAAAAATATAAAAGTGAAAAATAAGTGTCTGAATGCGCCATATCTTGTGTTAACTTTATGCAAAATTTCCAGATGTATCCTGGATCTAATAAATCTTGAAAAAATCTGTACAATAACTTTGAAGAAAAAATGACTGAGTGATTAAAGTTTAGGGAGTGACATGAAAGTAATCTCTAATGGTTCGTCTTTTGACTGAGGAAGGAGGATTTAGGACAGAGGATGGACTGTTGAACGCAGTTTCTGGTGTTCCCTCACATATTCTATCTTGTTCTGAGGTTGATAATGACAAGGATGATGTTAAAAATGAAGTTTTATTCTTCTGCGTCTCTGGAGTTCTAGTGATGGGCATTGGCTGATTATCATCTGATGGATGCTTTTGGGGACTCTCGGGTTCGTTGATCATTTCAAGTCTTTCTATGGCTTCAGTACTTGACAATGCCTTTACTCTGCGCTTAACTCTAGGTGCAGATGCTGATGCGTTTGGGTTTGAGCAGCGGTTGTTCTCTATGTTCCACAGTCGTACCTGGTTACGAACGTATATGAAAGTCAGTAACGGGCACAATAGACTTCAAAAAACATAAGCCTACGCGTTTATCAACATATATAATGTTTGTTACCGTGAAATCATCCGATGCCGTTGCTACCTTCCCAATGTCTGATGGAGACCTACACCAGTTTAGATTTGTGTCATTTTTTATTGTTTCTTTTTGTTGTAATGATTGATCCAAGAGAAACAGAAAAGGGTCAGTGAAGTAGATATACCAATCAACAGCAGTAACTTCGAAGTCGTGGCCTTTCAAGATAATTGGATCAACTTGAGGCTTGTTGACCTGAAATTGCAATGGTAATTTAATTGAATCATAAATCTTGAATCATCTATTTGTTGAAAGATGCCATACTAAGAGACAGAATTCAAACCTGCCATATGTAAGCATTTCCATCGCTTGAACCGCTCAAAATGTATTCAGCATCAGGACTAATCATTGTCTGCATAGCCAGATTTCAATGGTGATTGGTGAGTGAGCATGTCAAATGTATAAAAACAAATCAGTTTTGGTGATCGAAGGGTATTCTGAACAAGGCCTTATTATTACCCTTACGAAAAATGAATCTATACGGCAACCAGAAAAAGATTGTACAGGTCCTTTGTCAAGCTGCAGTGTGTTGTATAGATAGATTCTGCAACAGATTGTAGGAAAGTGGTTAGGTTAGAGTTGGACTCTCTCATAGTGCAGACCAATCACTCAGAAAAGATACCGAGTAAAATCATACCTATTGTCCTTGCATGATGCTGTGAGAAAGGTTCCACATGCGTCCTGGGACAAGGATACTATACCATGTGATCTCTTATCCTGGAAACAAAATTAACAATAATCTTACAGATTGTTCTAGTTGAGACAGAGTGAGGTCGATTCACTTCTAAGACATTTAAAAGAAGCCTTGGATATTATCTATCTGAATCTAGGAATAAGCAATTTAGCTTACCTTAGTGTTTGTTGGGTCTGACTGTGGAGATGTTTTAGCAAAAGGAACTTTCAGCTTCCTTGTGTCCCAAAATTTCAAGGCGCTACAAGAAAAAGAAAAAAAAGCAAAAGATATAAATAACACTGCTACATGGTTTATGGAGTAGCACAACCATTATGTGAACCTATTAGATGTTATTCAAGTACCTATCTGGTGCTCCAGCAGTGGCAATTGTGATTTCGTCCTTGAGATAAAGCACAGAGGTAATGCTTGATGAAGCAGCCTGAAAACATGAAGCCGTAAGCAAAGAAGAGAAATAAATAGACTAGATAGGGAAAAGAGAGGAATGAACAGAAGTACTACCTTAGGACGTCGGACTCGCTTTGAAAGAGGAGATAGATGAGCTCCTTTAACCATGCCAGTAGAGCTGTGTGAAGGCCAGAATGATTATTAAGATAAATTTAAGGAAATAGACGAAAAAGATCTTCACAACTAAGTTAAGAGAGAAATACTAACTTGACGCAGAACTCCTCTTTGTGAGAGCTACTTTTGCACCTTAAATCCCATAGCGCAAAACACCCATCTCTTGAACCAGAGACAAGAAGATCTGGAAACAGCAAGAGTTAACAAAACATACAGAGGAGTGGACCAGGAAGAGATATATGCAAAAAGTAGAGACAAACCAGAATCTGTTGGGTGTGAACACATTGATTTTACAGTCCCTGTGTGTCCTATGAGGACTCCAGTACACTTATTCCCCTCGACATCCCATACTTTTATCTGCAACCACATCAACAGAGAAGATTCAAAACTTTGTCCTCAGAAATTAGTCATTAAATGTTTTGAGCCACTACTTACAGTTTGATCACCAGAGGCAGTCAAAATACAGCTATCTCCCTGCAACATATTTGAGAAAAAGTGAAGCATCAGATTTCAAGACATCAAAGGAATATGCAGTTGAAAGGCAAGCAATGAGTCACCTTGATCCAAGAAATGTCAAAGACCGCATTATAATGAGCAACCCAATCACGAAATCTGGCATTCTCTACATACGAAACAACCACAAATCAGTATCCAATTTCAACCCCTGAAAATTAGGGTAAACAACGAGGAGAAGACAATACCTGTATTCTCTTGGTGAGATGCAGAAGAGACCAACTTCTTACTGGAATTGAACAAGCTCACATGGCCATCCTCATCCGACACAGCGAACAATTGGGAATTTCGGCTACTCTGTTACATTAAACAAAATCATCAACTCTAATCACAAACTACGAAGATTAGATTTCACATTCGGAATCTACATACCTTACAAAAGGAAACAGCCAAGGGCGGAGTCCGAGTCCCTTCGTGTTCCACAGCCACGCCGGCTATTTCTCTGCAAATGAGCTCGGAATCCGCGAAGAACGGTCGCTTCCTAACTGGAACACCAGATACAAAGTTGAATCAGAACAAGCTGGAAAGAAGTTGAAACTTCTCAAGTAACAGATACACAATACCTCGAAATCCCTTGAGCTCTCTGAGTCCAATGTCGACGAAGACGGATCTAGATCTGGAGTTTTCCATCGGAGTTTCTCAGCAATCGGGGGAGACTAACAAAGAATCTGCCGGCGAGGAAATGTTAAACATGGGGAACCGGCGGGATTATCCTTATTTTTTCAATTTTTACGCGCTGGCTTCACGCGGGAAAATTAATTTTTTCCCCAAAACTCGAAATACATCTTCTTCTTTCACCAGTTTGCGATGCACAAAATTAAGAAACTCTATAAATTTCACATTTCGAGCCCATTCATTTTCTTATATTGTCTAGTATGTTGGCCCATTCGGTCCACATCCCAGGGCTTAATCATTCCCGGATTAAAATGGTTTAACCAAACTGAAGAAAAAGAATTTACATATGAGCCAATAGCTTGCATTTCGTGCTAAATTATCCGCTTTTAAATTAAACTTATGTATAATGTATGAATTTTCAAACGAGGGGAATCGATTCTTGACTCTTCAATGTAAACAGAGAAGAGAAAGTTGACCAGACTATTGGAGTAATCGTAATCTTCACTTGATCAGTCGAATTTGTCAATAAAAATACTGAAACTTTTTTAGCGAGCATACACAGACATAGCATAGATTAGTGCACTGAATTCGAAATGTAAAGGAGAAATACTACATCTCATATTTCTAGTTTCCATAAAAAACTTATTCGCTACTTTTCATCATATTGAATCATCTTATACTTGCTAAACTATATTTAAATTGATATAAGGGCGGACCCAACCCCAAGTTGGTAGGAGGGGATGCAACTCCACCGGATAAAATATAAATAATTAACTTTTTTTGTATTGGACATCACAAGAGAGATGGCACCATAGTAAGTGTTGCACCCCTTAATCTTCAATCTAAACCTAGATCCGCTATTGATTTCTCATCCCCCTTGCACTTTTTCTCAGACAAAAGTATCACTTCGGTTTAAATGATGATATTATTGAATTATTNTTAGTTTTTTAGCCTTCTTTTCCTTTTTTTTTTTTTTTTGTTTAGATAAAAACAAGATAAATTTTAAGAAATGCATTTGTTCAGATATCTCTCTATAAAAACACCTCCCTTCCAATACATTTTCAATGAATATACCCTTTAATATTTTGATAATCTTAAACTACCCTCACCTTAATCTAGATAAAAATCAAAAATCTCAGATCTGAGAATTTCAGATCTCCATTGAAAATCCCAATTATTTTTATTTCTACAAAACACCAAAATAACTTAGTTATGGTCACATATACAAAGTTTTATATGATTTACATAATTAGTATATACAGTCAAGAATTATATTGCGGCATGACCAAAAGATGAGAGGTTGACTTGTATTTTTCTAATAGACAAAGTAAATTTGCAAAGTTTTTACATTTGGAGGGGTTTTATTTTTTGTGCAGAAAACCTTTAAGAAAATAAGTTGAATAAAGCCATCAACAACAAAGAAAAAATATTGACAAAAAAGTATTTGAATAAATCTCTGAAAATATTTTACTCATACTCGATGACACCTTTTTATGCTTAACTCTCATCTTATAACAATCATTTTTAGGGACATTCATAAATAAGACACAATTTTTTTTTCATTTTCTAAATAACTACCTCAAATGAAGTGATTATAGTATAGTGACAGTAGAACGTAAGTCCACTGAGGCTCTAGTAAAACTTGAGTCTATAACCATGTAAATTTTATATATTTGTATAACCTATCTAGCTAGTAGTTTAGAAAAACGTAATGAAGTGATTATAGTATAGTGACAGTAGAACGTAAGTCCACTGAGGCTCTAGTAAAACTTGAGTCTATAACCATGTAAATTTTATATATTTGTATAACCTATCTAGCTAGTAGTTTAGAAAAACGTAATGAAGTGATTATAGTATAGTGACAGTAGAACGTAAGTCCACTGAGGCTCTAGTAAAACTTGAGTCTATAACCATGTAAATTTTATATATTTGTATAACCTATCTAGCTAGTAGTTTAGAAAAACGTAATGAAGTGATTATAGTATAGTGACAGTAGAACGTAAGTCCACTGAGGCTCTAGTAAAACTTGAGTCTATAACCATGTAAATTTTATATATTTGTATAACCTATCTAGTAGTTTAGAAAAACGTGATATAACCTCTCGCATAGCAAACAAACGTCTAATTTGTGTTAAAATGACATATCATAAATCTAATATTGTCAATTATAAATTCATAAAAAAAAATATAAGTTCTGAGAATGTCTCTTGAAAGTTGAAATCAAATGGTAATTCATGAACATAAATGAGAAGGGAAACCATTGAGAGACATATGACTGAATTCTTCACTTTTAACCATGCTCATGGCAAATTTAGAATTAATCCCCTTATTTTGCTAGAAAATCTTCATAATCCACATTCCAACCAACTCGGATAGTTATCAAATACACAATACGACTATCAATATTCTCAAATACGGGCTAATCTTGTGGCATTTGAAAGGGGATTAAATTGTAAAAGAACTTCTCTTATTTACATAAAAGTAATCCAAAGTAACAATACAGTAAATAGCTAATAAGTAAGTGGACAAGAAAATAAGCTATTACCAAGAAAGTGGCGGGAAAGAGAGCCGTTGTGATATAAGATTTCCCGGGCAAAAAACCTTGTTAAATTACGATTTTACCCTAGCCTCTCTCGCTCACCTAATAATCTTCCTCTGAAAGCTTCTTTCTCTTTTAATCTCTTCTTCGTCTCCTCATCTTCTCCTTAATTTTCTACTCAGTATCTAATTGAAAGAAAAGATGGGAATCTCGAAGAAGTCTCAAGTCGGAGAACAATGGGTGATGGCTTCCCTGAAGCCGGTGAAGACGAAACTCAGAAAGCCGGAGAGAGAAACTGAAGTTGAAGCTGAAGCTGAGGCTGAAGAAGGGAACTGCATCACTCCAACGGCGAAGACGCAGAAGAAACTGATATGTCCGCCGCAGCCAAGGAAACGCCGACCGGTGTTCAAGTGTCGGAGTAATGTCCTTGTAAAGTATTTTGTGCCTCCTTCAGATTTGGAGTCCGTGTTTCTACCCAGAGATGATTAAATGTTAAAAATTATTCAAAGAGTCTTAAGTTAAGTTACAAATCTTAAGAAAAGAAGCTTCCATTATAAACTAGTATATACGCTATAGATTTGGGTGTTTAACAATTTGTTTGCTTACGTTACACCCAATTTTAAGGTTGTAAATAATGAAAATGTGTAATAATATAACAGGGCCCCATTCGTAAGTTATATATATATATATATAAATAACATATAAAAATGTGATAATTTGTGATACTCGTACTGATCCGCAAATGATCTAGAGGTAATTTATGACATTGCTTTGTTGTGATAATTACACTATCATTTTCTTATAATTGAAAAGGTAAAAAAAATAAAATATGTTACTCTTATTTATTTTAAGATGGAAATTTTATATTTGGGATTTAAATAACATATGTTACCACATGCCCAATTAATTTAGATTTGATGGCCTAAATAAAAAATCCTGCTTATTTTTCGTTCATTTATTATGTGTGACGTTGAACCAAAAAAATGTTCATGCTTAGATTGTGAGTGCTGGATTTTCATAATCAAAAATTTATTTTAATGAGGAACTGTATATAAAGAATAAAAATCTTTATTGATAAGGTTTAAAAAGATGGAGGAACCAATAATGGTTAAGCCAATTCGACCAAATGAACAAAGATTAAAGAGTCAAGACTAAGAAATATTGTATGTTATTAAGGATCTGATGTGAATATCATTATGTAGTTCACCTTAAGAGAGCAAGAGGTTGCTAATAAACTTGATGAATTAAAGTACAAGTATTGTATAGTATTGTGTGGGGTAAATATTGTCGACTATTTTACTCATCATTCCTCTTTATAGCCCTTACTTGTAATATAATATCATTCAAACCTGAATTTCCTCATGATTGACTCATTGAGGTCGAGATCGATAGTTACCTTTCGAGGATTTTTTGGTTACACATTTTTGAGCTAAATGTCATTTTGTACTCATAGTCATGTATTTCAGCCGAAAAATGTGTTATGTTAATCTTCTTCAAGAATGGGCCTCTTTCTTTTGAATGAACTCAAAACTTTGCCCCCATTAGCCCCCAATTCTTCAAATGCTTTAGCTCGTTTGAGAAATTTAAGTTCACTGACTGTCAAATCTCGTGGTTAATGAACAATTTTCATCTTAGACGATTCACTTTCCAAAGATTTTTCATTTGATTTCTTTCGACATTAAATTTCTTTTTCATGTTCTAATCTTCCCTTTATCCCGCATGGTCATATCCCAAATTATCTTTTTTATTTGCTCTAATTTGTTTCTTTTAAGTGCACTCTTCTTTCCTCCCTTTTGAAAAAAACCATCGATCTTTTTGTCGACAATCGCGAGAAATTGAGACACTTGTGTTCCTCCTTATATGTGACTAAGGTTGTTGATCCTCCACAAAATCTTGCTTCTTCAGTCGATCCATTAGCTCTTCTGGCCACTCGAATGCCGTCAATGCCTCCTCCCCTTCCGACTCTGCTCTATTATGCACTAAAATCGTTCTGAATGCTTCACTTAGAGTTATATGAAAAAGTTTGTTGAGACTAACAAAAGTTATCATGATAGTGAGTTGGTGTCGACGGTCATCTTGTGAGAGCTCCAAGGCACCCATATAAAGGTTGTTCCTCATTCAAGGTTAGTGTACTTAGGCTATTAAGTACATATGAGACTTCAGGTACAAAGTCTGACCTTCCCGTCATGAGGAACCTCGTGGCCACATAGACTCTTTTCCATCACTTTCATGATCAAGGAATTAAGATCCCTCGTCCCATATCGCTGACAGGACATCGTAACTTTATTCATATGTCTGAAAATTTTGGATGGTAAATCTCTTTTTGGTTATTGTAAAGGCAGTGTGACTCTCATATTGTTCTGACCTTTTCTTTATGCAATATCAAAGCACACGGATTAAAGAAAAGTTTCTTTCACTTAAATATATATATATATATATATATATATATATATGTTAATACAAAAGAGAAAAAAAAAAAAGCTTCGCGTGATTTCTTGATATGTTCTACTAATGGTGAAGTCATTGACATTAATTGCGATTAAGTCTGATGAAAAGCAAATCTAATTTCACATTTTTCCGGTGCTTCAAGAATTTATGAGAGCATAACTATAGTTTTCTTTCACTCTCTTTGATTTATATTCCCAACATATCTCGAATCCCATCTCTTTCAACCTAACTTCACATATTCGACTAAAATCAACACAAGTTAGAGAAAAATCGTCATAATTCCATAGCCAAAATTCGATTTACTAACTTCACGAATTAAAAAAAGTTTTGAAAAATTGAAAAGACACAATTGTTCGAAATCTCGTTGTGAACAATTTTGATTTTATGTTCATGTAAAATCAACAATCATGCATCGAAATTTTGTCATATTACAAGAAGAATATATTCTAAAAAAATCATCAAAGAAGAACCCTAAATTGTCATATCAAATTACATGTCATCAATGAATCCCATTTTTATTCTGTAATAATGGATTGCTTAATGATAACTATAAAAAATGGAAGTTTTGAAACATAAAAGATAAAAAAAAAATAGAACTACTCATATTTTATGTAAAATTACTAATCTGTGGAGTCTACATTTTGGTAGAGTATTAAATGTATGTAAAACTTGTTATTTAGTTTTCTGTTGTGACATATAAGCAAGCGAAATTTATTATAAAATGCTAAGACACAAGAGCTATGCTTCTTTGAACTCTAACATCTCTTTCTTTTCTCAAACAAAGATAGGGATCAATTACAACCTAGCTTTGACACAATAAGATAGAGCGTAATTCACAAAGAAAAAATAAAATTTAAATGAGACATTCTCAAAAATTTTCTTAACAATATATTATGATATTTTCCCATGATTATATGCAATTAAGCTATGGAGAATATTAGATCATAGATTAAACCCGATACTTATAATTCAAAATTCTATAGTTTATAATTTTGCTTAATCTCAAATTTTGTTAATCGAAATCTATAGGTTTTTGGTTTTGTATTTCACAGACTAGTAAGTTCTTAAACAAATCAGATGACTAAAAAAAACAACAAAATAGTAAAAGAGCCGGGCGATGACGACAGCCGTCGTACACGTGATGTTGCCGGGAGTTCACGTGCGTCCATGTGAGGCTTTGGGGCTGCACCTCGGTCGTAACTTCCGCTTCCTTCATTATGTTTATTAAGTGTCATTAGTATAGTTACTAATTAATCGTTGTTTATTCATCAAAACTCAAAATGTATCAATTTTTTTTTTTTTTTTGGGGTCTTCAAAAATAGCTGACTATTTAATAATATATATATATATATGTTTTTTCTTGAACAATTATTAAATTTTACATTCATCCACGAACAGTACTTGATTTGTGAAACTTAGACAGATTCTAATTTTTTTTGCTAACAAGAATTTGGAAAGTTAAACTATAGTATTTTAGAATGGAGACGAATATGGTTTTCTATAATACTATCATCAGTGGTTCAATGTACCTGACATTTCGAATTCTTAAGAGGAAATGTCTCGTGATATAAAATACTCTAATTAAAACCATCAACAAAATTGCATCGGCGGACTTAATATGTAATGATTATTATTCATTGGATAAGCTTTGTCCCACATCTTTTTAGTACGCAAATTGTTAATTATTAGTATTATTTTTTTTTCTTTTGTAGTTGTATTTGTTATCTCGCAATAATTATTAGCGTACGAGTTCAATGCGTAGGGCTATCCAACAGAGATTTTACTTGTATATGAAAACTAACACACATGTGTATGTTTTCTCTAAGTTTCAGCTCCACACAACTAATGAGGCTCTTACATTTGACGTATGAAAACTATCTTGTATAAAGAGTTGTAAGAAATACTTCATTCTATGCCAATTTTACATGTTTTCCTTAAATAATATACTATGAAATCCTTATGAATAAATAACATACAAAATTATTTAGAGGAAGAGAACATCCCATCTCATTTTAAAATTTTGAATATAAGATTCGTCGAATATGCCCATGATTAATATGGTCCTAGATACAAGTGATACTCAAAGAATATAGAAATATAAGAAAAGCATTACATGAAAATTCATACACTACTTATATAATCACAGTAATGAGTAATTACATACATTATAAAACAATTACAAAAAAGTTAATAAAAAGAAGCAAGAAACAAGAAACATTAGCTTTCGAGGGAACATCGCGAGTGTAAAAAGTTTGTTCAAACTTTCCCAATAAACGACGAACAGATTTCGATTTCTTCTTATTAATTTTTTGTTTCTTCCTCATTCGCCTGAAGAAAAGGCATCATTAATCTTCTTCTTCTTCTTCTCTCTCTCTCTCGGATCAAAGTTAATTTCTTCAAACGAACTAGTGATTTTGCGTATGATCAGGTGTGATTCTGGGGAAAAAAAACCCTTATCTTTCTCGGCGGTTATTTGGAATTGTTCGTCATTGGTTCTTTCAAAGTTAAACTAAAAGAAGAATCTTTGGAATTGTGTCGAACACCTTCAATGGATTCATCTCTCAACTACTTTGGTTCTTCATCATCGTCCAAAACCAGAAACCCTCCTCAAGCTAAATCCAAAGGTTCGATTGCAATCGATTCAAGGGCCAAGAAACCGGAAGCAGAATCGACAATAACTTCCCCTGAAGTTTGTGAATCCTCTGTTTCTGTGCAACGGATGAAGAAGCAACCCGAGCCGAGGTTTTACCCAAGCCCAACCAACACTTTCTACACAGCACCCAAACAAAGCTTCACGGCGAGCACGATCGATCTGGAGAAGATGACATACATAGGAAGCAGTGGGAGTGATGTCAGCGACGAGAGTAGCTCAAGTGCTTATAAGCCACACAGAGCTTACAATGATAAGAGATGGGTCGCCATTCAAGAGGTTCGATCTCGGCTTGGATCCTCTCTGGAGGCTAAAGATTTCAAATTGATTAAAAGGCTTGGTGGAGGTGACATTGGGAATGTTTACTTAGCGGAGTTGACCGGAACAGGAGTCACTTTTGCAGTCAAAGTTATGGGGAAAGCATCCATTGCAGCCAGGAAGAAGCTTGTCAGAGCTCAGACGGAGAAAGAGATACTCCAGTCCTTAGATCATCCTTTCTTGCCTACGCTTTACTCGCATTTCGAAACTGACAATCATTCTTGTCTCGTTATGGAGTTTTGTCCCGGTGGTGATATGCATTCTCTCCGCCAGAAACAGCCCGGAAAATACTTCCCCGAACACGCTGCTAGGTAAGAAGCTCAACAATTGCTTGTGGTTTCCTTGTTCCTGAAAGTTGTGATCTTGATCTTTTTCTTTGCAGGTTTTATGTTGCTGAAGTTCTTCTTGCCATGGAGTATCTACACATGCTTGGGATCATATACAGAGACCTTAAGCCTGAGAATGTTTTGGTTCGTGAAGATGGTCACATAATGTTATCCGATTTCGATCTCTCCCTGAGATGTGCAGTTNCAATTGCTTGTGGTTTCCTTGTTCCTGAAAGTTGTGATCTTGATCTTTTTCTTTGCAGATTCTATGTTGCTGAAGTTCTTCTTGCCATGGAGTATCTACACATGCTTGGGATCATATACAGAGACCTCAAGCCTGAGAATGTTTTGGTTCGTGAAGATGGTCACATAATGTTATCCGATTTCGATCTCTCCCTGAGATGTGCAGTGTCTCCAACACTGGTCCGGTTCGCAGCAACCACCAAGCTTGACACCAAAAGCTCAGGCTATTGCATCCAGCCGACTTGTATAGACCAATCAAGCTGCATAGTTCAGCCAGATTGCATCCAGCCCGTGTGTTTCACTCCCAGGTTCTTATCCAAAAGCAAGAACAGGAAGAAATCAAACGATGCAACACGCCAAGTCAGACCGCTCCCCGAGCTGATCGCTGAACCGACCAGTGCCCGGTCTATGTCGTTTGTTGGGACGCATGAGTACTTAGCTCCAGAGATTGTGAAAGGANGATTGCATCCAGCCCGTGTGTTTCACTCCCAGGTTCTTATCCAAAAGCAAGAACAGGAAGAAATCAAACGATGCAACACGCCAAGTCAGACCACTCCCCGAGCTGATCGCTGAACCCACTAGTGCCCGGTCTATGTCGTTTGTTGGGACGCATGAGTACTTAGCTCCAGAGATTGTGAAAGGAGAAGGTCACGGAAGCGCGGTTGACTGGTGGACTTTTGGGATTTTCCTCTACGAGCTTATGTTTGGGCAAACTCCGTTTAAAGGAGCCGAAAATAGAACGACGCTGTCGAACGTAGTTAGACAACCATTGCGGTTTCCGGAGCATCCGAGTGTGAGCTTTGCAGCTAGAGACTTGATAAGAGGATTGCTGGTGAAAGAGCCACAGCATCGTTTGGCCTACAGGAGAGGAGCCACTGAGATAAAGCAGCATCCTTTTTTCCAAAGTGTGAATTGGGCTTTGATCAGATGCACGAATCCACCTCAGATTCCTCAGCCGGTGAAACTAATGGAGCATAGTCACAGCAGTCTTCGTCAAGGTCATAGTCAATTTGGTCCTCCCCCAAGTGTTGATGTGAAGCCTTGTGGTAATTATGTGGAAATAGATTTCTTCTGATTTGACTCAGTCAAACAATTGAGTTTTGTCTAGATTTTTTTGCTTACCAATGATTTGGACTCTTGTTCTTCACATGGTGTTCAAGGGTTAATACCCATACATATATAGATCCAAAACATGTATATCCTTAAATGCAACTAATAATATGTAAATTTGATAAACAATGAATTTTCTTCTTTTGACAAGTTCCATAAAAAGTAATTAAAAGTAGAAAAAAAATGGAAAGAGGACTTGCTCCTTTAAAAGAAAAAAAAAAATGGAAAAAAAAAAAGAGAGGACTTGCTGGGTTGGTGAAGAGGCTTGATCTCACCCACCAGTCATTAAATTCGAGCCCAATAAGCGTGGGTATGGGAGCGACGGTTGTTCGGATAACACTAATAACAAATTCATTTCGATCGCCTCGTTTCCTTAACCCTCTCTCCTGCTACTCTTCAATGGCAGAAGTAGAGAAGCTTAACGAAGACGAGCAGTATGGGTTTAAACGGAAGGACATGTACAGTGATAACCTCGCCGGTTCCGTTGGTCCTTACGGCCGCCATGTTTTCCTTTGCTACAAGAGTCACGAGNTGAAGCCTTGTGGTAATTATGTGGAAATAGATTTCTTCTGATTTGACTCAGTCAAACACAATTGGGTTTTGTCTAGATTTTTTTGCTTACCAATGATTTGGACTCTTGTTCTTCAGATGGTGTTGAAGGGTTAATACGCATACATATAGATCCAAAACATGTATATCCTTAAATGCAACTAATGATATGTAAATTTGATAAACAATGAATTTTCTTCTTTTGACAAGTTCCATAAAAAGTAAAACTATTATGAAGAGAGAAAAAAAAAGCCAATTTGATTAATTAAAAACAATAGAAAAAAAATGGAAAGAGGACTTTGCTGGGTTGGTGAAGAGGCTTTATCTCACCCACCAGTCATTAAATCGGAGCCCAATAAGCGTGGGTATGGGAGCGACGGTTGTTCGGATAAAACTAAAACTAATAACAAATTCATTTCGATCGCCTCGTTTCCTTAACCCTCTCTCTTGCTACTCTTCAATGGCAGAAGTAGAGAAGCTTAACGAAGACGAGCAGTATGGGTTTAAACGGAAGGATATGTACAGTGATAACCTCGCTGGTTCCGTTGGTCCCTACGGTCGCCATGTTTTCCTTTGCTACAAGAGTCACGAGACCTGGCTCCCTCGTGTTGAAGTCGAAGGTCTTCCGCAGCGTTTCGCTAAGTCCTTCAAGGATCGCAAATCTGATTTCTCCGTCGAGGTTTGATTCGTCTTCTTCATTTATCTTTCTTTGCTTGCTGAATCTTGACTGATGGATCCTTGTGCTGTTTTAGACCAAGCTTACTGTATGCGGTGGAGGTGAATCCGATGGAGATGTCTTGATTTTCCCTCAGATGATCCGATACAAGTAAGCTTCGCAACTTATTGGTTTAGAATTTTCGTGTTTTGGATCTGAGATGTTATCTTTGTTTGTTAAGGGCGATCAAAGACGCAGATGTGGATGCTTTTGTGGAAGATGTGCTTGTTAATGGCAAACCTTGGACCTCTGGTGTTCAGGAAGACTTATCAGGCTCCTTCGTCTTTGTGTGCGCTCATGGTAGCCGTGACAAGAGATGTGGTGTTTGTGGACCGCCTCTCATGGACAGGTTCCACCAGGAGATCGCCTCACGTGGACTCTCACACCAGATTGTTGTGAAGCCATGTTCTCATATCGGTGGCCACAAGTATGCTGGCAATTTGATCGTCTTCACCCCTGATTTGGCTGGCCATTGGTAAGAATTTGTCAATTCCAACTAATCAAGTGTGATATCTAATGCATCGAGTACAAACATATCTTGCAGGTATGGCTATGTCACTCCTGATGATGTGCCTGCAATACTTGACCAGCATATTGCTAAAGGAGAAATCTTACAAAACCTTTCCAGGTCTCTTTTTTAACTTCTTGTTGCTCATCCTTCAATACTCAAATACATGGTTTTGTTAACCTTGCGCTAGATATGTATCCTAGTGTTGGAACCGAAACTTTTACTAGCTAATGAATATTGCAAGCCTCTTATCATCTCTAACTAGTATGATACTGCAACATAATTGCTAGAATCACAGTCATCAAGTTCCTGCATAGAAACAGCAAATGGTCTTGTGGCATGTATACTTTGGCTGAGGCTTTTTTTGGCTGAAATAGGAAACTCTTAATCTCTGACTGACTCACTTTTTCTTTTGAAACAAATTTGTTTTCTTTTGAAAATAAACCATTGCCAAGGGACCTTTCTGCTTCATATTCAGTGTTGTGTATCTGTTTCCAAATAGTTGTTTACCCAGAGAATATCTATTTCAGGGGCCAGATGAGACTAAGACCTGAGGGTGAGGAAGCTGAGAAAGAGGATGAGCATAAATTCCCAAACGGAAACAGTGTAGTGGAAAACAGTGTAGTGGAACGAGAACCCGTAGAGAAGAAGGGATTTACAGGAGGTTGTTGCCAAGGTGCAAGTGGAGTTTCATGTTGCCAAGACCAAACTCCAGAGCCTGTCAAGAACGAAGGATCCACGAAGCTAAACTGGTTCAGGTCAATAGAGAAAGAAGAGCTTCTCTTGGGAGCTGCTGCAGTTGGAGCTGTCGCAACCATAGCCGTGGCTTACAGCATTTACCGGAGGTCAGGTTAAGAAGCCACCCTCCTCTTTTACCTCTCAAGAAGAACTTAGACATCAAGTAAAAAGGTTTTTTTTTGGTAGCCATATTATAGCAGTGAAAACATGGACCGTAATAATCTTTTGGTAATGTTGGGTCATCGGATTGGCAATACAAGAGTGTTCTGTGTGTTTATTTTGACATCTTATGTTGAAACGTAAACGGTATATCAGTCTTTACAAGTTTGATCATTATATAAAGATTCACGTGTAATCGAGCGGCTTATTGCCTTATTGTAGTTGAGTAATTGTACCAGCCTATTGCAAGCGAAAGCCATAATTAGAAGTTAGGCAGTCTCTAAGATTTTTTTTTTTTAATTTCTATTTTTGCCATCTAAACTTTTGATTAATTTGCAAAATATAGAGATACTAAGCTGATGGAAGTTGGAACACAAGAATTTCTCGGAAGCTAAGCCCAAACAAGGAAAACCAAAATCAAATACAATACGAAGTTACGAACTAACCAATAGTAGGGGAAACTCAATCTCACACTCCAAGAACCAAATCACAAGGACGAAAGCTAAGTAATAAGTATACACTTCAACTTTGCAGACAATTCTAAAAGACTAGTTTTTGACAGATTCTACTATTGCGAATAAATTCTACTTCTCAAAATCAAAGACCAAGATTTATGAACCGGCAAGATAGGACTCCTGATAACACGGCGGTGTCGATAAAGAAATCAACTTGAAACCGCTTAGGCACAAACCAATGAATAAAACATACCTCGAACCAATCTCGTAGTAGAGACAAGGAGCGAAATAGACTTTAACCGGATAGCACCAAACTTAGAGGACTTGAAAAATGCACTAGCTCAAGCCGAAATGAAACTAAGACCCTTCAAGAAATAACCAAATGCAAGCAAATTGAAACCCATAGAACAACCCTGGCTAAACAGATCTTAGAACATGAGCAAATCTTCGGCAAAGACGATACGAAGACAATACCACAGAAGCAAAAACGAAAGCAAGCCAAACTGATATGTAAGGAGACAACCATCTCAAAGAGAGAAAGCCATCCCTAAACTCACAACACAAACTAGACAATGCTAAGAAAAAACTAGATGTAGGCACACGATATCAAGACTACGATTTTGGTGAAGAAATCGCAATGTAGATGGTTAGATATGGCACCATCAGCTCAAATCCAGCCAAATATGAGTTTAATGTCCATCTTGATATCCGCATTGATCTCTTCTTCCACCTCTTCTACCACAAAAAATCAGAGAAAATATATTCGAACAACAAAAATAAAATGAGGGTGGTGATCGGCGTCAGCGCTGAGAGAGCCGCCTCACACTGGTCACCGGCACAAACGAACACTAGGGTTGAAAACTAGTCGGATGAGTCGCTCACATGATTATGAATGCCCTAAGCCTAACCATAAACTATTCAGACATGATACGCGATGAACACATAAATTATAAATGAATTATACTGCATAAATATACAAGAGCGTTTAAATCGAATTACCAAAGCGGCGTAAAATTTTTGATGTCTGCTAAGTGATAAAGAATTGATCTAAAGATAACCTAAAATGTTCTAAAACGTGAATATAAGTACGGAAACGAAACTAGGGCTTCATAATTTCTTGGGAATGGACTTGGGCTTGAAATCGTGAGGAATCTTCTCTGCCCATTTATGGTCGATCGACTTTGTGGGTGTGTCGGTCGACACTCTTTGTAAAAAAAAAAAGTGATATTCGGTTGTCTTCAAACAATGATTCTCCAGAAAACTTTCAAAATGTCTAAAATGCTCAAAAGCTGCTAATCTCGTACAGGTACCTAAAATGACTCAAAAAGACTCTAGAATATAACAAAAGACTCGATAAAACCGAAGATATCATGGCCTAAAACGGGTATAAACCACAACATATCAATGCTCCCCTTCGGGAACGCCAAAGATGAGTTGATGATCGACAAACACAATTTGATCCACCACGCTGTGTAAGCCTTTTGTCGGGATAATCGACTCGAAGCATATTAAGTCTAAGGAATGAATGGTTGAATCTAAATCAAAAGTCAGGGTGAGAAGACAGATAAAATGTTTTAGAAAATTAGGAAACATTTAAGAAAAGCAAAGAAGAAAAGCAAAGAGCGCAATAGTCTAAATAATCGATAGTTTCTTTTGTTACGGAAACTGTAAACGACAATGGTAAAAAAAAAACTCGTAAGCACAACAACATCCTTGGGGGTTATCCATGTGAAGATTCCTCAAATATCTTTCAGAACGAATTGAAAACTCACATGGATAGAATCATTCAGAAATGTGAATTATATAATACATCATTCAGGAAAAGAAGAGTGATGTGCAAAAGATATTGAGAACAAGAGAAAAATGAAACGGTTTTGGCAAGTTGAAAGAAAATGAATCGATTAAATAAGTAATCAATTTATTTAAACCCATTAAGAAAGAGTAGGTTCATTCCTCCAAAAAATTAGATAAACACATTTCCGGTCCAAACCTATTTAGGAGTGAAATGTGGCATTGAGTTCGAACTATATAACTGAAATCTTATAAACGGTAACGACTAATCTCAACTTGTATGAAACAATTATGAAGAAATATGAGATTAAATCTAGGAGATTGGCGTAGAAATGAAGAGTATAAAAGAGCAAAGATGAATGCAACAAACGATAACTTTTTTCTCCACACACAACAGTCAAACACTACTAGTACTCTTATTTATCGAGCTCGTTTTCATTTGTAATTTCTTATTCTTCTGAGGTGAACTACACTACGACATTCTCCTCAAACCTCTCTTTATATATATCCANGAAATGAAGAGTATAAAAGAGCAAAGATGAATGCAACAAACGATAACTTTTTTCTCCACACACAATAGTCAAACACTACTAGTACTCTTATTTATCGAGCTCGTTTTCATTTGTAATTTCTTATTCTTCTGAGGTGAACTACACTACAACATTCTCCTCAAACCTCTCTTTATATATATCCAATAATTTTATTTTCATTTCATACTCATTTTTTATGTTCATTTGACTGATTAGCTAAACCAGTCTTTATTCGATCATATCTTTTTAAAATTTATGAATAATGGTTTTGGCGTCTCATATACGATTCTCTTTTTTATAATTTTTTATTGTGAAATTCTAACATCCATATCTCACAGATTGAATCCATAAACCGAGAAAACTATAATATATAAAAAATTTTTTAATTCAACAAGTATGAAAATATAGCAACTGAATTAATCTAAAATATTACTTTTGATATAATATTTTGGTGTTAACGTTCCATGTCCATTTAAAAGGAAAGATCTATTTTCAAAAAGATTAATAAAAGAAAATCTATCTTTAGACGATCTTTACTCATGACAAAAATGTAACTGAAAATATCCCTTTTTTTTTTTTTTTCTTTTCACGACAAACATATATATTCAAATAACTTAAATTTTGGAATCCATCTCAAAAACAAAAAAAAAACGGCAAGTACAGAATGACGGTGGTGAGTAACTTGGTCCTACCTATCTTTTCATTGGTTTACCCTCACCGACGAGATCTTCTGTTGACATTTTTTAGTTTTTGGTATTTTTGGCTTCCATTTCCACAATCAAAAGGGACTTTAGAATTCATGTGATCCAACAAAAGTTAGCTCCAGCCACTCACTTGTAAAAATTTTTTTGATTTCATTTCTTAATCAACTTTTTTTTCAAACTAAAACTTGGTCCGTGCATACGTACCAAAATAATACAAAAAAGGTGAAATAGTAAAAAAGAAGCTTCATGTTTTTTTTTTCCCTTTCGACAGAAGAATAACTGTCTTTGGCACTTTGACTTTTAAATAAAATGTATTGATAATCTAAGGATTTTGATATAAGAATAACCTGAGGAATACTTGGAGCAGCTAGAACCAGAGCTTGGAGCTAAGGAGCTTGAAC
>OVAF01001284.1:0-23844 GCA_900406245.1 Odontarrhena argentea | reverse complement strand
CTACACAAACCAGATTCACAGAGAATGAAACGAAATAGCTGATAAAAGCGCACAATCTGAAACAGATCTAACGGAACCAACTATTTGAGATCCAGAAATATCGTCAAGATCATCCGTAGCATTACCGGAGAGACGTCGATGCGGGAGGAACAACGATGTCAGACTGAAGAAATCAACCGTCTCGTAGAGGAGAAGAAGAAGAAGAAGAAGAAGAAGACGACGACGGTGAGATTTAGTTCCGTCGAGATCACAAGAAATCTCTCGCTAAGTTACTTATCGCTCTCTCCCTCGTAATTATTTTTTATTTAACTCCGATTCCGAAACAGTGAAGACGGTAAAAGTCAAACATTACAAGGTTAATTAATATGTAACTCGGGGAATTTTATTTTTTGGTCACGTAACTCGGGGAATTTAGGAGTTGTTTGTTCATAACAAAAAAAAAATTAAGCCTGCAGCAATTTCACAATTTCCTTAGCCCTGGACTCGATCCCTTTGAGATACTCGATCAAGATACGCTGCTGATATGAACCTCCTTCCTGGTAACACCAAAACAAAATGTAATGACTCTTTCAAGATGTTGCTTTTGTGTAGATACAGGCTGCTGTTACTTACAGTTCGAATCAACGTGCGCTCGATTCGTTTCTTGATAACAACAGACAGCTCATCAGGTGTGATTTCACCTTTACCCATTGTTAAACCATCTAGGAAAAGCTTGTTCCATTGTTCCTCTGGAGCTGAAACACACATATGCCAATGCCAATGCCAATGTGAAGTCTCGGGTAGCATGAAATTGTCAGATTTAAGGTATACATACCTTTGATCAAGGTTTCGAGAAAATACTCGGGCTTCACAACTTCGTTCCCTGTCACAACAATTAGTCATTTGTCTCAGTTTGCTAATGATAGAGATTCTCTAGTTTTTCCTAAAGTGACTTTCCAAGGATTTCAAATTCACCTTTCTTTGCATAGCTACGCTTAGAGAGAATCGTAGCAGCATAGAGTTGAAGAACCTTTTGCAGCATAGCCTCAAGCCCTGGTTTGTCTTTATCTTCTTTTGCCTGAAAACAACTTCAGACTCAAACTATCAAGAAAATAAAGGGGAAGACCATCACAACATCTAAAATGATGTCATAAGTTAGGAGTGAAATAGAAAAGTATTACACTTACCTGCCGTAGCTGAGCACTAACTTCTGAAAGAAATCCTTCATCTAATTGCCCTTCTTTTTCCCGTTGCACTATTTCCTGTTAGAACTCCGATATAAAGAACACCAAAAGTAAATCATTCTTGAGGCACAATGTTGTATATAGAAGTATAGAACAAAAGTGTAGATGCACTTGTCAAATGAAAGTGGAGAAGAACAAGTATACTTTTTTCATTTGATTGATGGCTTCAGGATCTCTTGGAGGCCATGAAATTTCTTCCACTCCGTCTACAACAGGCCTTAAAATCCCTTTCAGAACATCAGTAGAAGATTCTATTTTTTCCTACAGAGAAATAAGAAACTCTCAGTTATCAAGTTAAGGATTCACTGAAGAAGAAGGTGTATGGAACCAAAAAAACTGGATATGTAAGAAAAAAAATATGAGGAGAAAGCTATACCCGAGTCTTATTCACAACACAGTCAACTATACTCATCACGGTTGCAGCCAACTCCTCATAGTCCTTCTGTAAGAAACAAAAATCGCCCCTAAAGCATTAGCGAGAAAAGAGCTTGAAAATCTGCTCAATCATTAGACATAGACAATAGAAATGCGTGCCTTGTCGTCTTCTGACTTGCAGGTATCCGACCTGGCAGCAAGTCTTATCCAAAAAACCTCATCGAAAGCAAGGATATTTTCAACAACAAGCTTCTCCAGCTGTTGAATGAAATTGGCAACAACAATATAATAGAAATTCAGTTCCTCAAGAAAAGATTGCAAACACACAAACTTGGGTGAAGCAAAAGAAATTGCAGACTTACTTCTCTTGGGTTTGCATCTATAAGAGCATCAATCATCCGATCGATCTCCACAGTCTTCTTAAACGCTCCTTCTGCATCTCCCTTGACTGCACAGATCAAATTTCTCCTGTTTGATTAGACCCAAAAGATGTAATCATTATCTCATATCTACAGCTCAAGGGCAAAAAAATAAAACTACAGAGAAGGGCATAATCACCTTCGCTTCAAATCCACTCCAGAAAGCAGAGAAACCTTCCACAGACTGTGAGACACTAAAACCCTAGAACCCAAACTCCAAAGTGACCCACTCTGCCGGAAAATTGGAGGATGATACAAGTCAAATTTCTCGAGTTCTAACAAGGTATTAGTCATTCTTCCTGAAGGAAATAAGAAGAGAAATGTCACCTGCTCGTGTGGATGATGATGAGAGTTGCAAGAAAAGAAGCACTGAATAGAGGATATTGCCGCCATCAAAGGGCACAACACAATCTCCGAAATGCGCACGACCGTTCAAACTCCCCGTAACCAAATCCTCGCTGCCCTGGGAAAAATATGAAAAAAAAATATCCTTTAGTATTTTGGGCTTATGTGAACAAACAACAAAAACAAATTAGATTGGGTCGACTTTTGGACTACAAATACTATCAATCCCAAACAAATTACCTTTTTAATTTGGGTCAGATACATCAATAACCCTTACTATATACCCAATAACGCTGAGATCCCCTACAGTATTTCGTTCTTTGGGTTACATCACAAACTATTATTTTCTTCGTTTCGTATCTTAAACTTTAAAAGTCTCTCTATATAATCGTATGAAATTGAACCGACTCTTAATCAAATACTTAGCGATTTAAAATCATGTTTAGCCATTAATTAAATATTATTTTACTTTTTTAAAAACTAATAATTTATAGGTTGGCTCTGTGAATGGCCCCATACTATAGCGAATAACATTGAGACCCCCAACAGTATTTTGGTCTTTGACAAATATCACCAACTATTAATATCTATCATTTTACACCACACACTTTATAAATATATCCTAACAACCATATGAAATTCCACCAGTCCTAAACCGGATAATTAGCGATTTGAAATCAAATCATGTTTAGCGATTAATTAATTTATTCAAAAATGTTAAAAACTTATTAATTATTCAATTGCAAACCAATAATTGAAGTTATACATATTCGTAAACGAACATTAAACTTAAACCTAACCAATAAACCCATAATTAAAATGTAAACAACCAAAGGCTATTCATAAATTAAACATTAATCTTGACACAACAAATACACAAGAACAAGTGTTGTTCATGTTTATTTTTGGTGTCAAGATTAATGTTTAACTATAAATAACCTTTGTGGGTTTAGATTTTAATTATGGGTTAATCGATTATGATTAAGTTTAATTCTCAATTACGAATGGGTATAATTTCGATTACTAGTTGGCAACTGAACAATTAACAGGTTTTTTAATAATCGATTAACGTGATTTCAAATCGTTTACAATCCGGTTTATGACCGGTTCAATTTCATATGGTTGTGAGGAGAGATTTATAAAGTGTGTGATGTAGAATGATAGATATTAATAGTTTGGGATGTTTGTCAAAAACCAAAATATTATATGGGTCTCAACGTTATTTGCTATAGTACTGGGTTGTTTATAGAGCCAACCTTTAAATTATTGGTTTAAAAGAAAATTAAATAATATTTTATTAATGACTAAACGTGATTTTAAATTGCTAAGTACCCGTTTATTCGGTATAGTGAGAGGTTATTTAGGCAGCCAACCCTTTTAATATACTACCCAAACTAATTTTCCTAAAACTACACTAGGGGACTCAAACCCCATACCTAAAATATAAACCAAAACACTTCTAACATCACGCTACTTCCAACGTACTTTTTTTTTTGTTATATTCGTATTATATTTAACCTTAAATATACAACAATATTAAATTCACTAGGTCTGGAACCGCGGAAACGGCACGAAAACTAATTTTGATTCTTCTTGGGATAATCTAAAAAATACCACTATTTCCTCAAAAAGTTCCACAAATACCACTTTGACCAATTTTGACCCTTCAAAACTAAATCCTAAAGATGAATTAGTTAACCCAAACTCAAACCCCAACAAAATATAAATTAGGAATCCTTAAAAATATTTTTTGTATTTTTGGTATTTCAAAAATTTAAATATAAAGTTTTTTTTTAGCTAAAGGGGTATTTTAGGAATTTTTTTTTAAAAATGTGGTATTCAAGGGCATTTCTCTTCTTATAATTTATCAGTATTGTTTATTTTACAATTTGAAAAACATTAGGAATACTTAGAAATTTATTGAAAGTAGAAATGTTAATAAGTTTTGTTTTAAGAATGATCTTTTATAGTTATTTATGTATCACTTGTAAGTTGTAACCTAAGATTTTTTTAAATATGTGTCTTTTTTTTTATCTCTTTCACCTTGCATCTTTTTGTTATAACTTCTAAACTTAGAAAAAATTGAAAGAAACTTTATACATAGTTTTCGTTTGTGTCTTTTAGTTTGCATCTTTTCGTTACAACTTCTATTTATGGATGTAGAGTTGTGTAGTTTTAAAAGTTTTTTCTTTTTTTTTTATGATTTTTAACTTGTCTTTTTTATTTCGGTTCTATTGCGGTTCGGTTACGTCAGTTTTTCGGTTTAAGAGAAAATGAAACCAGAAAACCCCATATAGACTTCGGTTCGGTCTGGTTTTGGTTTTAACCGGTTTGAAGCAACATAAATAATTAATAAATAGTCACTAAATTATATAATCATAAACTTAAATATTAGAAAAAAAAATCTTATAAAAACTAGAAACAAAGAGATGAACAAGTCAAAAATAAAAGAAAATTAAGAAAAATCTATGTATAATATATTTTACGTTTTTCAAAGATTTTCATAAGAATATCATTTTTCAAAATAAATAAGTGACCAAACTTGATAAAAAAAAACTAATTTTAATAGATTAAAATTTAGAAAACCGAGTCAACCGACAATCCGATCGGTTTTACAATTTTAAACCAAAATGTTTTCAAAATAATAACGAAACGGGTTATTTGATAAAATCAAAACCGAACCAAATCACATAATTATGGTTCGGTTCGGTCCGACTCGATTCTCACCGGTTGATGGGGTTTTCGTTTGCCATGTGAGCAAATTACTTTTATCATTATCCAAACTGTATTACTTTATCCGCAGTGAGAGGTTCTCGAGGTTCTCACAAAAGTCTCTACAAAATAAAATAAAATAAATAAATAATAGATATTATTTTTTTATTTGAAGAGTCTTTTAATAAAAAAAACTAGAGGTTAATTCATTTTTTAGAGATTTTTTTAATAAAAAATTATTATTTATTATTTTATTATTAAATTTTGGTGAGAGATTCTTTTTAGAAAATCCTTGAGAGACCACCACTGCAGAGATCTAAGTTTATATTATTAATTTCAAACATATTACAAGACTTGATTGAACCGGAACCGTCCACGTTGATCCACGACTCAAGAATTTGCTCAACTGAGTCGCCGTCTTAAAAACATGACATTGAAACTTTCAGTCTTAGTACTGAAAAATATTCCTTTCCGTGTATTTCATTTTTATTCCTACTCTTTAATTCTTATGACGATGAGAGATCAAAATGGAGGTTAAACATAAGAAAATCTATACATATCCTGATGTACTTACTCTTCGTTTTATTATGAGCAGACGTATATGTTATATTTCCTCTCTTTTTTGCGCCATTTCTAACAGATCGATATATCAAAGACACTACATACACAAAAGAATAAAATAAGAAGAAAAACAGAAACCTACTAAATTTGGAGCCTGCCATTGTGGACAATATTACCAAACAAACCGGCTTTGACCCATATACAGTTCCTGACACCTGCAAAATCACATCGAATCGTATTTTAAATCTCTTGCTTTACTAATATTTCGTGAAATCTCAGAAGTAAAAATTGATATACTTCAAAATTATATCTCCACTAATTCTATTCTGACAGGTCAATAGAAAAACAGTACTAAAGAAAGCGAGATATGTTTGTTCAACTAAAGCATCTTAGATTTTTGTAGAATTGTGATGATGGAACATAATAAAATACCTAGACTGTGTGCAATAGAGAGGCTAGACTTGTTGGGGATCAAGAGGGAAAGGCGAACAGGCGATCCGAAATCTTGGTGCGACAAATTGGGCACTCGGAGCAGGCAAGTGAACAACATTTACAAACTGGGTAAAAAGAAGATTTTGTTATATACTAATAATAATAGTTAATGGAAAGGGGACCCTCAGGGAAGTGAAAGAGTGAGACTTACGGCAGAAATGACGGCAAGGGAGAAGAATTGTGGCAGTTGGCGATTCAAAACAGACTTTACAGACATGTGAGTTTGCATCTGCGTTGGCCGCTGCAGCCGCCTGAGATTTCATCTCTTTCTCCTTCATCTCTTGCATTCTTGCCTGTCATGCTAAAAGCATCAAATGCCGGCCAACAAATCATTTGAGTATTGAAGCTCATAAGATCACACATGGGAAATAAAGTTCCATAATCCAAAATATCCGGGGAACCATTACCCAAGAGTAATTTGATTTTGACCATTATCTGAGAAAACCATTGCCCATTGGTGATATAGGCTTTTGAATTTTACGGTTCATTATTAGTATTTTGGATCAGTTAAGCTATCTAGAATCACATATTTTTGGGTATCTTTAGGGTACTGTTATCTATTACCGTATCCAAAGGTTATAGCATAACAGGTATGGAATGGGTAACGGAAATATATATATGTGCCTTGCTCATAGATGACTTATTATTACTGAAAGAAATTCGAAGGCAAATTTGCAAAGGTACCTTAAGACGAGCAACGAGAGGTTCCTCTTTTGGTGTTTCCTCAGTCTTGGCTACAATTACTTCTTCAGATGCATGCAAGACTGGTCTCTCTATCAAGATAGCATTATGTTGACTCTTATTTTCTAGTCCTTTCGCTTCATCTTCCAGTGCAGGCTCAGTCAAGAGAGGTTCATCACTTTTTGGTCCAGACAAGATCCCATTTGTTTTCTTCAATTTGGCAACAAGTACCCACATATTTGCTAAATCGTTTTCAAGGGCCTCTTCTCTTCTCTTTGCTTCTTCTGCCTTTTTCCTATACTCTTCTTCTATGTTCTTTTTCTCGGCTAAAGTAGCCTCAAGGACTGTTTCTCGTTGTTTCTTTGCCTGCAACTCCATTTTAAGATCTTCTTGGTTAAGATTAAATGAGTCTGAGATCCTTGCCTTTCTCCCTGGCCTTGTCCCATTGCGATTAGCCATGCTATTCATGGACATATTGTTACGTTTTTGAGCTGCCGCCAAGTCTCTTGCAGCTACTAATTCCTTTTCTAACTTTGAGTTTTGAAGCGAGAGCTTTGTTACTTCATCAGCTAGGTTTTTCAGCTCAATAGCTGCTGCAGAGGCCAGTTCCTTAGCGTAAGAAGCTTCTTCAGCTAGTTTTGTGTTTTGCACTCGTAATCCAGTGTTATCCTCCACACTCTTCACATGCTCTACCTTCAACTTCTCGTTCTCAGTCTCCTGAAGTATAATTACATAAACGCTCATGTGGATATGACCAGAGGTCCCGTAAAAATATGATATCGTTATGTGTTTTACCATCTCCTCACTAGCTGTACAGCTAATTTATCAGGCATACTCGTTCGAATGCGCAGTCACTAATTTGACATAAAGGGTAGAGATTTTTTATACATTACCTGCGACTGTAATTTCTTTTTCAGCTCGTCTACATACTTTTCAGTCACGGAATTATCAGAACAAGACGGTGGGGACTTCTGACTTGATAATTGTTGCTCCAGAAGGTGCACCTTTTCGTGTAATTCATTGTTCTCGATACACTGCAGTTGTTAGAGCATGTGTGAAAAAAACAAGGATGACTGAAACATAAGCTGAAAGAATACGCTATGAAGAAGGTAAAAGACGAGAGGACATGTTTGTGACTTCGAAGTGACCTTTTTCTGTAGCTGTTCTTGGAGAATACGATTATCTGCTGATATAATCTGATCCATAGGAAGAACACAATCAGATATACATTGAGTTTTGAGCAATCTTCCATTTCCTCTGTAAAGCAGGAAGTTTCATTCTAGGGAAGAGTAACATTTTACCTCCAGCTCAAAGCTCTTCTCATTGCACTGCATCATCAATCTCATAACTTTCTGAAAACAACAAAATAATTATGATACCATCAGCTGATCCACATTGTGTCCACAACTGAATGACCTTAAAAGGTAAAAAGATCATGATGATAGGATGTGCAGATTAAATTACCTGTTGCATCTCAACCGATGATGCATTAGCGATTGAAGCTTCACCACTCTCAGTTATACGCTGTTCCAAAGAGCTCATTTGTCTTTGTTTTTCTTGAATCTCTCTTTCTAGATTCTGGATCTGCATGTGAACCATAATTAAGTTTCATACTTACACTTATTATGGAATTTCTATTCAAAAAGAGTATAGACGTTCATTTTTCTGATTTCCAGGGTCAAAATTAGGAAGGGCATAGTCATACTGGTATATTAAATTCTAAAAATATAAAGAAGAATTTATACTTGGGCTTTCGAGCTCTCGGGATCATTTACGGACTGATCCACCAATCGCTTTAGTGTGCTATTGCTGAAAGCTATTTCACCAGCAAGCATCTTAACCTGTTCGGCGAGGAGATCCATTTCATCCGAAGTCATAACGCCCTGCAGTAGCCACAACCATCAAATGTAATTTTCTGACATGAATGAACACAGTGAAAAATCATACTCATGGGGGTTAAAAGAAAGGCTACATCAGTCCATGTGAAACTGGTTTTGATACGAAGGATACACCAAACTTCAAACGAACAATATCCGATGTAGAAATATATAGATAAGAATCCCAGACTCACTTGAGTAAATTCTGAACCAGATCCAACCGGAGAGCTTTCATCCTTCAACTTACTGGAAGACTGCCTGTGCTTAAGACTTGTAGAAGCATCTGATGCAAGAGAGAGAGTGGAAGAAGGGGATGCCAGATTATCACTATCCACCAGCAGAGTGTCCAACTTCTGAAGAGCAAAAAGAAAACCAGAATATGACATTGTAGTATGACAAATCTTGTACAGTGAGGTAACAACATGCAACAATAGGAAAAGGAAAATAAAAACATAGTCATAATTTGATTTGAATAGCAAACTTACATCATCTTTACCAGCAGATATGCTGCGCTGGTGAGTGGGTACATCTCCTAAATATGCAGGAATAGAATTCTTGGTGGAGACGAGTATGAGCTTTGTAAGCTTTTGGATTCTACTCATTAGAGCTGCTTTAGCTTCTTCTTCTTCCTCCAATCTTGATTGCATCTTCACTTGACCTTCTTGTAACTGTTTAATAATTTTGTAGTTCTATTCATTTACCAAATAGGAATAAACTCAAACATTCACGTAAAACAAGGTTTCAGGGAGATCAGAACCTGTTGCCTTAGACTCAATAACTCTTCGTGACTGACACCAACAAGCACACCCCTTCTTAGCTGATCGAGTTCCACTTTAAGAGTTGAGATTTCTTTCTGATATTTCTTGATCAGTGACTTTTCATCTATAATCTGTTTCAATATACGACCAAGAAAAAATTAAAAGTTAGTCAAGTTTCAGGTTATTCCTTAGAGAGAAGTGAGGTGATACATGACGAAACGGCTAAGAAAATCACCTTATTGCGTGAGGCATTAATTTCTATTCTCTTTGCCCTGCTGGCAAACTTCAGTGTATTATGAGTTTCCTCGGTACTACTTGATGCAGGAGTAACTGTACAGATGAGCTATAAAAATTTAAGGAAATAAAAACTGAATTAGCTCCTGATCATGGCTATTTTGAATTACCATCAATATGCAGCTTAAACAGATAGCTAATATAAATAAACCAACATGGCCTTAAATATGCTGCTGGAGATCAGAAAGAAATATTCTAACAAAATCAACCGTGCGAAAAACCACAACAGTGAAATGGGAAATATTCACCAGACATAGAAGAGTCGTACCGATACATGCCCATGCCCGCTCAGTGAAGATTGCAGCAAACGAGTTAGCTTAGAGTCTCGAAATGGAACATGAGTAGTCTTGCCTTCAGTGAGTTTTCCAATCACCTACATGTTGAAACCATAACAGATAGTTGAAATCAAGATATTCTTAAAAATTCATATATATGATCAGGTGACCAAAGATCGTATCCTTGACAGTTGACACAATAAAACACACAAAAGAGAAAGACTTCTCAGAAAATAGAGGCATTAATCATGAAGATACACATACACTAGCACAACTACATCATGCACTAAAGAATAAATATAACAGGAACCCAGAAACTATTTCCTTAGCAACTGGAAATCCCTTTCTGAGCCTCTAGTGCCACAAAATCACATGTGGTAGCAAACTGAGTTGTTCCTCTAAGGCAGTTTTGCATGATACAGCAACATAAATTTCTGTCACATTTTATGACATTAAAAATAAAACATCTGCAAATTAAAAGAAAGCTCAAACAGAAAGAGAGACACCTACAGTTCCAAGAGTCAGAAGACTCTTGTTGATGAATGAACCCTCTTTCCTCCTCAGTCCAGTTGTCTCAGTTTTGGAACTTTCAGACCCAGCTAAGTCGATCAAATTCTAAGAAAGAAGAGGACACTGTGAGAGAGCTTTCTATAAGATGAGTGATCTTATGCAGCTAAATAAAAAAGATGAAAGAAGCCCTTACTAGCTGAGAGAAAATAACTCCATCGTATTGATCTCCATGAGCACTACTTTCAATCATCTGTAAACAGCAATAGTTGCAACTTATAATGCATAGCAAGGAAAATCATAAGCATTTTAAAAGGACAATGAGAAAATTAGAAAGAAAACATTCAATTCCACAAGATCAAAGATGTACCAGTGTAAATATTGTGTGGCTTCTACTGCTCAACAAATTGAAATTGTTTGAACCAACATGACGATGTTCTGCCGTTGAGTATCAAAACAGTAATAAGGAAACACAGAAAAAGTATTTAATGTAATCAAAACATGTTTTGGAAGTAATTTGTGTAATTACCTTCCCCAGCTGCAATGAAAGATAGGGCATGGCCTGGAGATAAAACAACTTCTTCTTTGATACCCTCAACGTAAGTGCCCTAGAAACAATATCCACTCTATATCAAACTAATGTAATTAAAAAAACAGGACCGGTGCAACATAAAACATCAAATCTTTTCATCACTCTCATCTATGTCAAAGAGAAAAGTAATGAATCAGACAAACAAGCCAATGCTCTGGTTTGACCAACTTTGTATTTGTGTTTGTGAGAGAGAGAGGGAGAGAGAGAACAGGGTCAAAACCTGGGAATCCTCTCTAACACGTAAATTTTGCCCTGTTGGATCCAGTAAATCATTTATCACCTGATACAAGGAAAAACGTAAGATAACAGGCAGACGGACGGGATACATAAATACGCTCGTGTAAAACCGAACACATGATGAGTTATCACACACATTACTAAAACAAGGATACATATTCTTCTAAGTGAAGCTGAACGTCTTAACTTCATGTCTACAGAGTCAGTAAATGGTATTATATCATGGATGACATACCTCGTTGTATATTTCAAGATAAGAAACACGGAGCAGGAACTCTCTTCCGGTAGTCTGAGATTAAAAATAATGTAAGAAATTACTAGAGTATGACATTGTATGGAAAAAAGTGCATAAAGAACTGTAGCTCAGTAAACGACCATACAGGTTATTACTAGAACAAGATCACTTACTTCCTGAATGATACTGAACACGTCTTTTATTGCTAATGGTATGATTCCAGGAAAATCTTGATCACCCTGTGGACATTGCCAATGAAGCAATGATCATGTATGTACTTTTCCGATAATGTATAACTAAACCTTTGATTGTTTGAAGGAAGTCCATAATGCCTATGATCAAATGATGATTAAATGAATATCAATTTGGTCAATCTCAATCCAGATTTTCTATATTTCCTATTGACACAAGCGAGAAAGGTAATCAAACATTTATCAGGAACTACATAATCTAAATTAGCCGGTCTTTGTATGGTATCTTTCGCAGCTCCGTAACCTTTACATGAAGCCAGAACAACAATGTGGTCTATTCCAAATGCTCGTTTAGAGCGCATATATACTGAGAAAAAAATCAGATAGAAAACAAACCACACCAAAAATAACTTACATGCATCGTATGTGTCTTTCCACTGCTTGTAACACCATAAGCAAAAACAGTTCCTATCAAATTACCAACACAGTGTCAGAAACTATCCTGCAAGCAATGCTACTAGCAAAAGCCTTTACTGATGATGCTCTATTTTCCGTACCATTAACACCTTCCATAGCTGCCTTGACAACAGGTTTTGCAGCTACGTCGTAGACCTCTATAGTTGTTGCTAGAGGTCCAAAAACTTTATCTGGCATCAACACATTTGGAAGGAGCGTTTATGGAACTCTATAATCAATGAAGAGTAAATAGAATTATCTCCGCAATAAATTCATGTCACATACCAAATGCGTAAGCTGTGAGGGGATTGTATTCATTCCTGACCATCTTATCCACCTCAGGATACCAAGCAATCTCATCTCCTCTTTGATACTCCCTCTCACTGAAATCAAACAGACAATACCAGAGATTTACTAAATCCAACGGAAAATTGACCACATTCCCTCAATTTCAGACTTATAAGTAGAAGAATCGTATCTAACAGATCTGCTATTCCGCGGCTAGATCTACCGTACCTCATTGGACGAAACCGAACGGTGACGGAGACGCTATCTCGCTCAGAGGTAACAGGCTCGTCAGTCATCCTCTCCGATGAGTAAGGGGCAGGCGATTGCGCTCCTCCATAAATCCCGGAGGCGACGAGACCGGGATCGGAGACGGTACGGCTAGTCGTCATAGATCGGGAGCCGCTTACGCCGCCGGAATTGTAGATTGTGGATGCAGACGTGGAAGAAGAGCGAGGTAATAGACGGTTGTTCACATGAGACGAAGAAGTCGACGAAGCCGAAGAGTAGGGACTCTTAGGTCGACGGTGCGAGAAAGGAGAATGGCTCCTAGTTCTAGATGAAGACGAAGCCATCTAGTCGTTACAGAATCTGAAGAAGAAGAAAGAATCAAAGCAAAAACCTCCAAATGTGAAGATGCGGAGAATTTGTAAGTGGAAGCTCACATGACTGGGGACACAAAAAGCAATGTATACTTCTTCTCTTCTCTCTCTCTCTCTCTGCCTTACTTTTTTACATTGTTTAGCTACGCGATGGTGAGAAAGAGATAGTGAGACCACAAGGAGAGAGCGATTGTTTCGTCTTCTTCACGCGATGGTGGTGAAGAGAGAGAGAGAGAGGAGAGATCGAACGGAGATATTACTTTTTTTTTTTTTTTAAAGGACTTCATTTCATCAGATTTTGAATTTCTAATTAATAATGTCGACAAACAAAAATTCTTATTGCTAGATATTTTTTTTTACGGTGTGTTGACGTGGCTCGCTCAAAGATCCTTTTTTAATACGAACGTGGTTGGAGGACTTAAAAAAATAACCGCGAACCGGGTAAAAGAGGTTTTTGAAAATAAATCGAAAGAACCGAACGAGCGGGAAGAACGATGGGTCAGTAAAAATAGTCCTCTGTCCATTTTGCCCTTAACTTCGCTTAATTGTTTTCCTTCCGTTTGACCTAACCAAACATTATCCCAATCCTAGTAAACATTGACCCGGTTTAAACCCAAAAATAAACAGACGTAAAAGCAAGTTATTTGTCTATTCGCGGCTGCTAGTTTGCTTTTCAAATAGTCTTTGCTTGAACTTCATATGGAATAACATTATTTGCGATAAGTAATTTGTTTACATACATTATTGCGACCATATATTGGAATCGACTGAATTAAAAAAAAAAAACATAAATTTAATGTAGGCGAAAAAACACAGTACTGAATTTGATTAGTGGCTAAATGAAACGAAACATTTTCCACGTAAATATGAAGTACGGTTATCAAAAGAAAGGATGAAAATGATGTTCTAATAAATCCTGCAAAAGTTCATATGGTAAGTAGTAATTGCTTCGAATTAAATTTAAGCCAACAATGCGAAGTTATTCGAATCACATGTATAAATTTAATTGAATTTAAAAGCTTTCTGTCGATTAGCTTAGGTTATACATTTAATGAAAATGTGGGACCTTATATGAGTAATCACGTACGTATAGAGTGAGTGTTTTTTAGCTTCTCGAAGCTAATAAGTAAAGCGGAAGTTGTGCCTATATCCCACTCCCACATTTTGAGCTCCACCGCACATCTGGCTCACACGTGCATCTTTTCCCACCTCACGTGTCATGTGGTGTTGTCATTTACTTGTTTTTTTGTTTTTTGTTGGCTCAGTGCTGTGGAGTGATCTCTTAAATCTTGTTGATATCAAATTCTCTGAATTCAGCACTTTATAATTCATTTTTTTTTCCTACATATATAGTTATACGGTAAAATTTATACAAATGAATAATATCAGGAATTTGAAAATTTATTAATTTAATGAATTATTAATTTACTAATTTATAAAATTATTATATACTTAAATTCCACATATTTTTTATGAAAATGTGTTCAATCCATTCCACTCAGAATCTATCAAGCTAGGCTCAAGCAATAATAAGAAAAAGCTCATTCATTTCAGACATCTTTCTTCACGTTACCACCAGTTCGATCCGGAATGAAAATTCACACATCGACCCGAAAAAAGATATATGCGCTAATCCATTTTGTGGGTGTCAATCTGCGCGTAGAGTACTTGAAAATAAATGTATAAAGGTGTCAAATTATCTTAAATCAAATAATAGTGTTTTGGACCTTTTGGTTGTTATTACCGGTAGACTTTTAAATCGAGCTCGATACTTGTATAAGCCCGCTTATTCTTTTCTCTCTTGTTCTCATCTTATAGTAATACACAGAAAGTCTCCCGACTTCTTTTCCTCATTTACATTCTCAGCTCGATATTATTTATCCCAGCTCGGTATTTTTCATTGGACACAGATTCTTTTATAATCATCGACCTCTTTGTTTAAACTTTTATATAATTTCATATTGTTAATAATTTTGGGTAACGTAAATATTATGTTATTAATTTTGGTTATCATAATAGAGTAAATGTTAGTAACCCACAAAACTATTCAAGTAAAGATGAAACAAACACATATATTTTAAATTAATTAATAATAATTAAGCTCGCTTTAGTATTGATGATGACGAACATAATAAAATAATTATCGCATACATAATGATTCTAGTGTTGGTATGTTTTTTAACGTTAAAATCCTATTGAAACTTATGATTACTTTTCTATTCAGCATTTTAAATTTCTTTTGAAAATTGTGAAGATTTTTATTTTATACAAGTGTAAGAATTAATTAATGATGTTATTGTGACCATATATTTCATATAAATTTTATAAAATATTATTATCTTATTATCTTATCGAATTTTATTATTTTTTATATTAGTCCAATTCGAGATTGGGAAATTTTATTAATTTGTAATAATTATTAATTTTAAGAGTATTAATATATAGAGATTCTATTTTTCAATTACAAAAAAAAAAAGAGATTCTATTTTTTATTTTTTTTGACGTATTATGATCGATAATTTACCTATCATAAGTCATTACAAATAGTGATCATCCTAAAAAATATGTTGAAACCTTATGAGAAAACGTGTAGAAAAAGTATGGTGCAACAGGGAGAGAGGATGTCATGATTATTACTTATGGGCTGAAATAAAAGTGGGCCTACGAGGGTCCATTTCTGAAAATGCCACACTAGGCATTATTATTCTTGAACCGTTCGTTGAGCACTAGTAGGGCTAATATAGTAAAATCGTAGGGAGATGAACCATAGTTTCAAATCCAGCAATCCAACGGTCACGACCTTCGGCTTGTTTTGGTTTGTTGATAATCTCAGGCAAGTTGAAAGAAGAAAGCAGCCGCAGAATCCAACAAGGAAAAGAGAGGGCGAGAGTCGATAGTGATGCTTCGTCAATTCCAGATCTCTTCTTTTCAGCTCTTCCAGTCTCCGAAACAATCAGGTCACCCAAGAATATGTTTACTTAGTGCGTTTATACGATCCTGTAAGTAATTTGGAGTTGAGTCTTGATAATGGTTGTCTCAGGGTGCTCTAGTTCAAGGCCTAGAACTCGGAAGAGCTCTGATTTCATAGTTATGGCTGATTCAAGTGGCAATAGAGACAAACTTTATCTTGGTATGGATTTTGGTACTTCGGGAGCTCGATTTACAGTTATTGATGAACAAGGAGGGATCAGAGCCGAAGGCAAAAGAGAATATCCTCGTTTCATGGTTATACTCACATTCTTCCTCCCTGAATGTTTTATGGTCCATAAGCGAATGATTCGCTTGATTGGTTTTGTTGTTGGTTGCTTGTGTCATGAACATGATCAGTTCTTTGCTAGTCTGCCTATTAAATGTGGTTAAGGAATGGCCCTCGAATTTTTGGACTGAAGCATTTGTTTTGTCATCTAGACAGAAAGAAGAAAGCATAGATTGGGCAAGCTCATGGGAAACAACTCTTTTTTCGTTGCTAGAGGACATTCCCGTTACCATTCGCTCCCTCGTCTCATCCATTTCGCTTGATGGAACTTCTGCGACAACTCTCATTTTAGACAGGCATGAGACTTATCAAATCCTTTTTTTGGTACTGTACTCTTTCTGTTTTTGTGTTTCATCCACATTAGAGGATTTTACTCCCAGTCTCCTATTAATTTTCTCGTATCCCTAAGCATCATCAATTATTGGAGCAATTAAAAATCCTTTGCTGATTCAATTATGTCTAGCAGTGAGAGTGGAGAAGTTCTGTGTCAGCCTTTTCTCTACAACCAGAGCTGCCCTGATGCTCTGCCAGAGGTTAAGTCTATTGCGCCAGCGAACCACACAGTCTGCTCGGGTTCCTCCACCTTGTGTAAACTCGTCTCATGGTGGAATCTCAAGCTTCCAAACAGAGATTCAGCTATACTACTGCATCAGGCAGATTGGTTGTTGTGGTTACTTCATGGCAGACTTGGAGTGTCAGATTACAATAATGCCTTGAAGGTAAACTTTCTGATTCAGGCAAGGTGTTGATTGATCGGCTGCTGAACCCAGAATATCAAATATTAATAAGATATAGTAGCTCATAAGTGCTTTTTTGCTTTTGAATTTTATTGCAGGTGGGCTATGATCCTGAAAGTGAATCATATCCATCTTGGTTGCTAAGTCAACCTTATTCTCAGTTATTACCTCTGGTGCAAGCTCCTGGCACGTCAATAGGCAATCTGAAAGAAAGCATTAGAAGGCAATTTGGTAGATTTTCTTGCATCTCACAAACAGGCTGATGAAAAGGAATAAGAAGTTTCAGTTTTCCTTTTGGCTTGACCAGGATTTTCGGATGATTGCATAGTCTGCACCGGTACTACTGATAGCATAGCGGCATTTCTTGCAGCATGCGCATCTGAACCTGGGAAAGCGGTCAGAACTCTGAAATACTTTCTGAATGCTATATACCTCTAAGCTACACACTTTACGCTTCCATTAGCCACATTTAGAAGTTTGTATAATAGCAATTCAGTGCAAATGTCTCCTGCTGGGTAATTGTTATGTTACTTCCCAAATTGAATATAATTCTTTTCCAAAGGTAACTTCATTGGGTTCCACCTTAGCCATCAAACTTCTCAGCACCAAAAGGGTTGATGATGCAAGGTATGGAGTCTACAGCCACCGCCTGGATGACAAATGGTTGGTCGGAGGAGCTTCCAACACTGGTGGAGCCATTCTCAGACAACTCTTCAGTGACGATCAGTTAGAGAGACTGAGCCAGGAAATCAATCCTATGTTCGTATCTCCTCTAGATTACTATCCTCTGCAAAGCACCGGTGAAAGATTTCCTGTTGCTGATCCTAACTTGGCTCCTAGGTTTGTCTGCTTTTCTCATGTTCTCACAAGTCACAAGTATCTCTTTATACATAAGAAGGAGGCTTTATACTAATCATTTTCTCAAAAGCATTTTTCTTTAGTGTAGAATTACTTAAAAGCATGTTTACATCTTGTAGATTACTTCCACGCCCGGAAAGCGACGTTGAATACTTGCATGGTATTTTGGAATCAATCGCACGTATTGAGGTATAAACAACCATTTCTAAGTGGTTGCTTGCTACCAAGTTTCTCATAACTTATGGCAATAGTCAGAAGAAAAACAATTCTGAAGGCATTTTCTTCTGTTATCTTGAACTCCACATCAGTACTTAATTTGAGAAAGACTCTCTTACTTTGCATTCACTGCGCTTACAGAAACACGAGTTTCAGGCTTGGCATAGTTTTTAGGTGCCGATTGAATTTAAGGAGAGGTCAAAGGTCAATGAGAAACCAAGTAACATGTGTTTATACGTTACAGGGGAAAGGCTACAAGTTGTTGAAGGAGCTGGGAGCAACGGAGGCTGAGGAAGTGTTGACAGCAGGAGGTGGGGCCAAGAACGACAAGTGGATAAAAATAAGGCAGCGAGTTCTGGGTTTGCCTGTGAGCAAAGCTGTTCACACGGAAGCTTCCTATGGTGCTTCTCTTCTTGCATTGAAGGGCGCAAGACAGAGCAGAGAGTTGTAAAAGCGAACACGTTTTGATATTTCTTGGTCTTGTGAGAAGAGATGATTTGTGAATGAAACACACATTCAAGAGGATGTGTCTGTTTTGTTATGGAATTAGTTCTCTTGTAATGTGATAGAAACCGTATCAATCAAAGGTTACAAAAACAGGGTTTTCCAAACAATGCCCGTCATGTAAAATGAAAACGACTGGGGTGTTCCGAGAATCGAACTCGGGACCTCTCGCACCCGAAGCGAGAATCATACCACTAGACCAAACACCCTTCGTGTTTATTTCAGAATTATTAATAATTTAGCAAAAATGTTCTGGAAACCCCATAATTCTCTTGAGCATAAGAGGAGATTGCTTGCAATGACATGACACCATCTTCTTTGACACGGCAACCCAGCATCTCCATTTTGCAATGACAACATTCTCCTCTTCTTTCTACTACTTGCACGTCTTAATACCTCACTCTCTTCTCTCATACCTAATTCATTCACTTCTACGAGCGAATCAGAACTCGTAGGAGATGACCAAGATGAAGACAGCGTGTCCTTAGCCTCTCCTAGTCCAAGCAATATTAACGATGAAGGCGAGTACAGTGGTTTCCAAGAGAGAAATTGAAACATCTGAAGAGCCCCTGCACTAAGTTATGAAAACGAGCTCTTAATAGGAATGAAATTCCATGAGCCATCTTTATTACTGTGTATGAAAACAATATATCCTTTGGAAGAGTTGCTATTTGATCAATTAAATTAAAGCTGTGCATGCCCTGGAGAGGTAGAGGACATGACTCTGCATTTGGAGGAATCCACTGGCTCAGTAACACTTGGAAAAATTGCACGGACTGTCCCACCAAACTCAAAGCTAGGGAGAAGAAAACCAAGGAAACACTGAGGAGATTGTAGAGTTGCAATGGCTTTGAGTGTTTCATCTTTTATACACATGGGTATATAAGAACTTGAAGCAGGGCCTTTTTATGCCAAGACGTTTCCATTACAGTCGAATACATTTTTACTGTTCTTTAAAAATACAATCTCAAACAGAGTTTCATTTACCTACACCTGAATGAAGCTGTTATCGATTCCTTATACTCATTCTTCTGAAGTATATGATGACTTTCTGAGCTAAGCAGCTTTCACTTTCTCTGCGTATCGGCTAGTATCTTCCGAGTAGAGTACACCATCCCGCGACAGAAGACGTACAAGGGATAGAGAAAACCGAGCCTGACATAGTTCATGTTAGATTTAAGAAGAACAAAAATATGTGTGGTTTGGGTTTATATGGCATAGTAAAGACGTAGCAATTTTTACCCATTGGAATCCTACGAGAGCATACCAGCAGCCTCTCAAGCCAAATCCTCCATTGCTCAGAAGCTTTTAAGTCAATGATAAACAATACAAAGAAGAGAGTTACACAAACCAATTTTTGGAATTCAGGAGAGTGATGTACATCGAGGGCTAACAGGACTGAGTACCATGAGTAGAAGCCCAGCGACGGCTAAGCATCCAGTCATTGACAAGCTGATATATCTAAGATCTCTTCCAGCCTTTAGTTTACAGACAACAGTTTAGTGCTTTTGAATCAAGTTTGCTAGTGATCTGTTTCTTTAAAAAAAAAATTCTCAACTAGACCCAGAACTGTACTGAGAAACAAAGTATTATTTACCAGTAAAGTGCCTTCAAGACTGTGAGTACTCGGAGTGATGAATAAAGCAAGGAAATATGGTATTATGACCTTGTGCATCTGGCACAATACGGAAATTAAAACTGTTTAGAAACGCTCATTCCTGAAAATCTGTTGCCGGAACAAATGAGACAGAATCTAAAGAAAAAGGTAAAGGAAATACCTCGAACGTGACAACCTTGTCGTGTGTGAAGATGCCAGGAAATAGCCATGGAACTGCTGTGCCAATGGTTCCCACTACTATTCCTAGTGTAGCACCAATGATAACAAGCGACTTCAGAAGCATTCTGGCCTACAGAAAACAACAAAAACAGAGTTGCTTTTAGGCAACAGTAGAAGCTGCTGTGCCAATGGTTTCAACCGAGGAGTTTTCACATACTTTAGGTAAATTGCGATTGATTCCGAATAACAACTCAGGCATGAAGGACTGTGCAGTTTGAGAGAGTGGCTCCCCCCAAACCGTACACATAGTATATGTCTGAAGCATAACCTAGAATAGAGACCAAAAGACAAAAGAAAAAAAAAAACGTTATAGAGAAACTCAAATCAAGAGACATGGTAAATGTTGTAATAAAAGAACATGCAACCTGATGAGCAGCTATGACGCTTGTACCCATTGACGTGGCGAAGTAGACAAGGAGCGTATAGAACAAAACCTAGGGAGATTAAACACATGTATAAGCGGATAAAACATAAATGTCAGATATGAAAGAGACAATCCTATTGCAACTTTAGTAACCTTCGACATCATAGTTATAAAGACTGGGGCAGCGAGCCCAAAGATCGTCAAGAGTTCACTTGGAGAAGGAACACAGAATGAGAACGCGCTGTATCCCTTCTTGTTCAATGCGTCCATCATCATATACGCTGCAACAACCTAAAACATTTTGCATTGTTAACAAGTTGATTGGGTACTACGCTAGACAAGAAGATTTCAACCTCAAAACCAGGATTTTGATAGCAATCGTATAGATTTTAGCTTACTTGTGACACCATTGTTGCCCAAGCTGCACCTGCTATACCGTATCCCAGAAAGATGCACAAGACCACATCACCAACACCGTTTATTACACTAGCAACAGCCAATGCCTTTAGAGGTCCCCATGAGTCTTTCATACCAAGACTGAGACAAACAAAAAGGGGGACAGAGAGATGTTACACCAGAATAACAGTGAGATACTAATAAGATCATACAGTCAGAATTCTGTAACAATGCTGAAGCTTTGAAACTGCAAAAAATGCAACATGCAGAAGAAAAAGGACCTTGCACTTTGAGCGACCCATCCTATGAGAACAGCTGGCCATGCGAAACCACGAATCTGAATGGAAATGATAGTTGTAAAATCCAGAGAGGAAAAAGAAAGTGACTTAGAATAAAGTTGTCGCCAAGCACTAATAATACTCCTGGCTTTTAATGTGGGTTGAGATAAGTGCAAGTTGCACAACTTCAGACATGAAAGAAACACACTATTTGTCCTATATGCGTAGAACGAACACAACAGAGTTCATCAAGATAGAGTATGAACCTGAACATATGTATTAGCCGCCGGGACAATATCAGCATTCTTCACCCCTGTAAAAGCTGAAAGAAGACTAACTAGTCAACAGTCTGTAGATTTGGTATTAGTCACAAACTTGGTAATGGTCAGCTACAGATATCAGTTGATACCAGTTAGTGCCCAGGACCCAAAGAGTCTGGTAAACACCATCATCATGAGTCCACAAGCCAAGCCAATGAAAAGCAAGATTGATATCTGATGTTGCACTTGCTCTTTATCCTGCATGAGCACTGATCTATTAGGAGGTTGCTAATAATGTGCACTTGATATTGCTTATGAATAAGAAACTGACCCGGCGAGCAAGAGCGGTGGCAACAAGATTTGAAGTCGCAACGGAAAGGAACATGAAGGTATAACACAGATAATCACAGATGACGGTTGCAGGACCTGTTTCATCCATAGTGAAATTTGGATTAATGTTAGTTGAATCATAATAACCCCAGCATGGAATCCAAAGTCAGATAGGGATACCTAAAGCAGCGAGTTCAAGTGAGCTTCCTTGACCAATCACGGCCGTATCAATGAGACTCATCAAAGGTCCACAAAGCCAGAGTCCAGCCGCAGGTCCTGTAAACATAACGATCTCTTTCGTTTGCCCCCAAATACTCTGATTCACCAACTCATCTTTCTTCGCCTCTTCGACCGGAGATATCGAACTCTCGAGCTCAGTCGACCCATTACCATCAATAACAAACTCCTGATTCGGACTCGCGCAGCTTCTTATGAATTTCAACTGCACGGACTTAGCTCCCGAAACAGAGCTCCTGAAACTCGGGAATGGATGCTTCAATGCCCGTAAAGTGATTGGTAGCTTTGGGTAAGTAGAAATCGAAGAAACTGTAAAAGTTGGGGCTTTGCACTGAATTTGCATTATTCTTTCGTTACCAACAATCTTGGAAAATTGCGGCGATTCACTCAACGCACCAACCTCCATTTTCCAAGTTTACTCCCCTCATTTTTCTAAGCATTCGGTTTAACAGCAAATAACCGGTTCACGAATTTGAGATCCAACCGAAATTTGATTGACTAAACAGAGAACCAAAATTTGACGGCCCAGGAGCAAAGAGGACCAAAATTTTAATTATTATGAGAAATAATCTAGGGGAACTTTGATAAGGCAATGTGTGATCGTGAACAAGTCATGGTGTTGTTTTCATGTGGCAGACAGAGGACAAGAATATCTTAATCGATCCTACTTTGTAATTTTCTCACTATAATTCTGAAACTGTACGCAAGTTTGCCAAAAAGTATGTGACTCTAAAGAATTTTTGAAAAATGGTCTTTTTGATACCATTTTCACAAGTGCACCACTCTTCTTCTTTTTTTTTTTGTCAAGGCACAAGTGCTCCCCTATAAAATATTTTTAAGACTATTTTTTATTTACCCCAAAATGCAAAATACTCATTTTACTAAATTTACTAGGGTTTATGGTTAACGGATGGATTAGGGGTTTTAAGTTTAAACCTCTCTTGGACTTGTTTTTTAAAAAAGTAAACCAAAATGAACATTTTAAATGTTTCCACATAATTTAAATAAAATTCACAATTTGCAACAAAATCAAGTAGTAATAATTATGTGGCAAAATTAAATGATAAAATGTAAACTCGTTTGCTCTTGGATTATGATATTTACTCTTCATCGTAACTAGATTAGGATCAGCATTATAATGCGCACCACTAATTAAAACACATAAAAAATATATTAATATAAATATAATATACGTGTTATAACACATATCATATATGGACTCTTATACCGGCCCATTAGGCCCTTCAGGGCATTGTACTTAACCTAGATTCCATATGTACTCTATATATACATTCCAGTGATTAATAAAATTTCGAAGTTTCACAACACGTTATCAGCACGATAAGACTCTCTCTGAGCGAAAAACCCTAATATATCCGGCCACCACCAAAACCCTAAAAAGCAAGTCGAAACTTAAAAGACGCATATCTTCCAAACCGTGAGGAACCAGAAGA
>OVAF01001283.1:438-17641 GCA_900406245.1 Odontarrhena argentea | reverse complement strand
TTTACGGGTAGATCAACCCTATGAAATTCATTGCAATGTATAATCTAATTAGTCAACATATGTCTGTCAAAAAAAAAGAAGAAAAAAAAAAAGATTGATTCGGTTCATTTCATCGCAACATCTCAAACTATTGGTATATGATCACAATATTTGACTAATTAGTAGTTAAACATTAGAATTAAGATTCTCAACAATAAAAAATATATATATAACTATTGGAAGACAATTTTAAGAGACATTGTTTACTTTCTAATTGATTGATCATTCATGGGTCCAAATAATTAATTATTTTACTAAGTAAACTTTGTGATTATTATGATAATAGATTAAATATACACAGTATTGATTTTCACATAGTTGTGATGGGTTTATATCGACGTTTAATTTGAGAAACAGGATTTAAAATATAATAATTAAGGAAAAAAATGCAAAGGGGTCCAAATAGAAAAAGATTGATTGAAGGATTTCTATTATTTTGTTTCCAAGGCTATGGCCAACCCTATGTGGACTTTGCAGCAAATATTTTTGACTAAGCCTAGGCACTTATATATTTTTCTCAATTATACAATCACAATTTAAAGAGAAAGTATGTATATTCCATATATATTTTTTACAAAATGCATAATGTATGGTCAGATATTTTATTACCTGTTTTCCTAAAGAGATCCATCCTTATCCTTATCATGAAACCAACACTAGAATGTATGGTCTACTTAGCATGCATCTAAAGCAAAAGAATTGAACAGTAAATCCTAATTTATCCCATATACATATATACTGATAATGTAAAATAGATATCAATGGTACTACTTAATTAATCTTTACATGAATGTTTTGTAATTTTAAAATTTAGCTTTTGGTTTTTTAGTTTTAGAGTTAGAGTTTTTAGATTAACTCGAACTTTTAAATTTTGTTATTACAAAATTTTGGCTTATTTTTAAAGAAGAAGGTGCAGATGGTTTAAGTAATCTATTTTGTATAAAAAAAAACTTGATTGGAAAAAAATTGAAGCAAAAAACCAAAAATCATTAATTGTAAAAACTAGACATAATTGAAACTCACGGAATCGGGTCTCTTGTTACACTATGTAAAACATTCAGGTTAATGGACCGATCAATTGTGATTCATAAAAAAAAAGAAAAAGGACATAATCAAAGCCTGGATGATAAGTGGTATGCATACGTAAAGATCCCAAGAGTGGTGACTACTTAATACTTTACTAAAAAACAGGTAAAGAAAAGATTAATGGATGTATAGATCGAAATACTAATAATTAATCTAGAAACTAAACTTAACTTAAAAAGTGTGAGATTGGCGGTGTTAGTTGTTGGAGAGAATGGCCCAAGTTCCCAAAGAGATTGATTATTTTGTATCAATGAAATGAAACGTTCGTGTTCGTGGAGGGCTCTCTCTTTTTATGATCTCATCATCATTATGCCAAGTTTGAGCGCTCTCCACTCACCTCCACGTGTCTTTATTTTGTCTCCCCATGATGGCTACCACAAATTCAATCTACATAAAATCAAATTATTGAGACTTGAAGAAATGTGAGATTTTTGAAAATTTTCTTTGTAATACAACTTCAATTTAACACCAAAGAGTGAAGAAATTTTCGAAGAAATTTTCGAAGAAATTTTCGAAGTAATCTTTCAAAAAAAATTAGTTAAACTCACACAAACCTGTGAGTTATTTATTTTTCTTATATCTCTATTTTTTTTTTTTTTGGTCACCAAAAGAAATTTCTTATATCTCTATTTAGACAGAGCAAATATAAATGTCTAACCAACTTAATCATAAAAATATTTAAAAAATCTCGATTCCCATACGGTTTTAATCTTAGTGAGTTAGTATGAATGTCTTAAATGGCAAGCAAATTCGGGTTCATGGTTTCAAATGAAATTTCTTTTTTTTTTAAATTACCAAGAGGTGTTGGGTTAATATTCATAGATTTCTCATATCGAATGATCATAACATATAATATGATTTATTTTCAAATATCATTTTAACCGATGATCACTAGAACATAATTGTTATTAGTTGGACTATTATAAAGCTCTTGGTCTATGAAATCCACTGGCTATCAAAAAAAAAAAAAAAAAAATTGTATACATCCTTTGGGCGGATTAGTTTAAAACCAGTAACTTCTAAGCCGACAGCTAGCATTGGGGCGTTTTATGATCCGAAGTCACAAGCCAATAAAAATTAAGTGTGCATGGGACATATATAAGTGAGCAAAACTTAATAATTGATCTGCTTTTTAAATAGTAAATGAGTATCATTATTTACGTACACGTTACACGTACTTTGTTGATTGTTATTATTGTCCGGTTAATTTTTACTTCATACAATCATACTATAAAATTCTATTATTTCAATTTTTGTAAGTTTAAAGTCCTCTTCTGCCCTATTTAAACGAGACTTAAAAATCGGATTAGGATAATTGATACTGAAGCTAGCATGATAGGCGTTCGAGTGTGATAGGTTCTTATAATTGGTTTCAAGTTGAACGCTGAAACATAAATATAAAATGTTTTGTAGTTGTAGTAGTTAAAAAGTGTATGGAATTTTATAGAATTATTAAAGAAGAGTTTACTTTTCAACGGACAAACGGTCAAGGTCGTTCTGAGCATTTTCAAAGATTGTAAAATGCTCTCATAAGAAAAGTTATAGAAAAAAAAAAACACCAAAATATTCTAATAATAGGGAAGATTGCGCGGATTTGAAATCAATTATATTTTAAGAATATGATACAATATATTATATTAGAAAAATATAATGTAAGAATATATTGATGGGTACCAAAAAAAATTAGTATCATGAAAAAATATGTTGTTCATTGATATTTGGATCGATAAGTTTGTAGCCGTCGATTATATATATCCCAATGCATTTTACAAATATAATTGTGGTTGTGAATATAGAGTGAAATCACACATAACTGACGATCAAATGAAATACGATCAATATATCTGGCAATAATTACCAATAAAATAAAATAAAATAATGTGAAGCGTTTCTCTATAACAATTGTTCTTTTATTTAAAACATTTTTTTTATTTTTGATGTAATTATTGTAAATTAATTGATAATAAAAGAAAAAGTAAATGGAGAGGGACTAAAATAAAAATAAATACTAATAAAGGACATATGTCAGCTTCTCAGAGCTAGTTGAGAAAAAGAACTCTACTTTATTATAAAGATATGAGCACTCATTCTATTCATATGAAACCACAATAAACATTTTATGATAAGTAATATAAGTTAAATTCATGTAATTAGAAATGAATAATTACATTAAAACAAATAAACTATTTTAATTTAATTATAATTGATTGTCCGTCATATATGACCATGTGAACCGTATTCATATATCAAAATTTACATAAACAAATAATTTCTTTAAATTTAAAGATAGCCAATTTTCGTTTTAACCATATATATCATCTAAGATCAACATGTCTTTTTGATAATAAATTATAATACATACTTTAAAATAATCACTATGTTTATCTATATCAATGTTTAGCACCTAAATGTCTTCTTAGAAATTACGGCTTAAAGTCTGCGTTATAGTTGATTCTAAATATCTAATAAAATTTAGCCTATACAAGTTTTCAACTCTATTTCTAGAAGCTTGAATTCAGTCATAATGATTATGAGGATTAAACTATATCACATAAGAAATGTATTTAATTAGATTATTTAAAATAAGAGCTTGGCTAAAGATAATATGAAAATAAATTTAGGTCGTGCTTTCAAATAAAAATGTATATCTTTTGACCAATAACAATTCATATTTTTTAAGTTAATTATACGACTTTAGGTACAGTTAATATGGACGTGCTCGTGGCTTTGGATGATCCTTTTCTTTTCTTTTGGATTATCCCTTTTCATCATTTCGTTGCCTTTTATCTTTTATTCGATAAAAACGAGTCTCCATAAATGTTGTTCAGGAATGAAGAAGGCTCCATAGTAAAATCTACTCATAATTAACAGCTTTACCTTAAAAAAAAAATTATTCGCCAGGTATAAATTAAGTATTACTCTTTAAGAAGATTGGATAATTAACTAAATTCTCTAATTAAGTATATATTGTTATAATACGTATTTCTCTTATGTTCTTAAGTTTTCCAACAGAAGAACTATTGCATACATCATCACAAAATTAATGCACAAATTCCATCTTTTTATTTTATTTTAAATAATTTACGATTGAATAACGACATGTTTAAAGTTTTAGATCAAATATTTATATCAGTAAATCACTGTTATTTTAGCGATGGAAATAACCTTTTGGTGTAAACACGTAAAATTTATCAACGACTTTCTATCTTACATTAATTTAAGTATTTAACGTTATTCAAACAAAAAAAGGTCACACAAATTTGCACACGTGGGCAAAAAAAGAGTTTAAGAAGTTGTTTAGTACTCTAAGAACTATATGAAACCCTAGATTTGTTTTATTTTATGTGTGTGCGAATTATCTATGTAAACATATATGTAACTAAAATTATCATATGTAATAACCATGGTTATATAGTAAAGTTTAGTAGGCTAGATATTGCATGGGATTCCTATCCTACAAATCGTGTTGGTGTTGGGGCCTGGCTTCAGAAACTTGAGCCAGCTTTTCTAAAACCCTGAAACCATTCTTCTTCTTCTTTTCTCTTTTAATTTTTTTTTTCCTATATATACCTATACAAGTCTATCTATAAAGTTTCTAGGAATCCGATGTCCATTTAAATCTTACTCATAGACTTATTATTATAGTCCTCCATTATCAATTCTTCTTTTTAATTATAAATGGCGCCATCAGTTTAATTTATACTAGTTAAGGTGTCTTATTTTTCAACGATTTCATTCTGCTTTTTTTAGCATATCGTAATTGTTATTATTTTCTCTGAATCGTTTTATATTTCATTTTGTTTATCGACAGTGTTTTAAATTTTTTAGAAGCTATATACATGTATATATATATATATACATCTATGTATATATAGACCACTGACAATTTTCAGAATTATTTTATACGATAAAATGTTAATTATATATTAGAAAAACAAAAAGATATAGGAGGGTGTATATAAGACATACTTTGCACAATTTGAGGTTACTTTGTTAGCCTGATATATGACCAAGTTCTACCATGCGCCGCTCATTTTCTGTTTACTTTCAAATTTTTTAAAAAGACTGACCAATTCAGATTTAACTACTTTCCTTTTCTGGATTAAGTCCTTATATTATAACGTCCATTGCAAAAAAAAATACTCCAGTGGATAATTTGGTTAAAATTTTGAAAAAAAAGAAAAGAATATTTACTATAAGATCCTCTTCGTGAATATGTGCATGCATATTGGTCAATGACGTAAGGAACGTACGTGTATTTTACAAGCATACTTTTTTTTGGGTGGTAAGTACAAGCATACTTGTTCACACGTGTAGAAGTGAAAAAATAGAGATGCACACGCACATGTACGTATGAGCACCTTGTACCCATGCATGTGGTACAATGTGACTTAAAGCTTGGGGACAAAGAGAGGAATCTGAATTCTCCATATTGTTCATCTTTATCGAAAGTTGAAAGTTGAGACAAAGCCAACTATTTTGTAATGTATGCTTTATGAAATATACACCTTTTGCCACTTCTATAAACTCACATTCCAATTGTTGTTATAACAAATTTGTTTTAAAATAACATAAAATTTGTTTCTTGAAGTTAATCATATTACTCCCACTACATATTTCCTTTTTCTGTATGTTTAATGGTTTTTTTTTTTTTTACGAAAACCACAAATATATTACTAGAAGGAAATCCGAACGTTTATCCTAAAAAAAAAAATATAACTAGAAAATCCATTTACATACCCCATTATATATGAATAACACAATGTTTTTATTATGTCTCTCAAACCGAAACCCTGGAAACAAGGTTCAAAATAACTTAACGTTGTCTCCAATATATATGTAAAGTAATCTAGTATAGACTGTATAGTATTGATTTATGCTCTACATGAGTCTATATAGGTCTTGTTGAAAACCAAACAATATCCACAAAAGATGGTATATATTGACACTCACATAGATATGGCATCTCAATGTTTAAATAATATCATAACGGGGCCGGTCATATAGGAGATAAAATTATAAACCTATATATGATAAACAATGAAACTAAAGAAGAATGATGTGGTCAAAATTGGGAAATGTGGAAGACTGCCTAAGATTTGATGAGAATGTGTCAGACATCAAAGTGATGAAGGCAGAAAAGTTTGAAGACCGGCCTCTCTACATTCACCTCCTCTCACAAAACTCTCTATTAATTATTTATTATGCTTTTATTTTCTCCAAATATATTAGTATTTTCTAACAAATTTAAATGGAATCCAATGGATTTATATATAAATGGTCAAAATTAACTGATATGGACCATATGGTCAACATGGCATATGCATGACGAAAACGATCAGCTTTGTTTTATTTAAATTAAATTATAAACAACGGATCAGTGTATTAAATATATGTAATTCCAATTGTTAATTTTATTTTCAGTTATGCCATGAGAAAACATAATCATATATGTCCATGCCTATGAGGATACTTATATATATAGCATATTACTTTATACAATCATTTTTAAAATAATATATATCTTTACATCACTACACATGATTATCCAAGAATTGCAATATGGATGTTATTTTATTTATAAGAGTGTTTTGGAAATTCTCTATACATTTTTGCATGTGTTTAATCTCAATTTTTAAAATTTTATAATTATCTTACTCTTACACTATGTCCATTACAATTGTATTTTTCCAATTAAGTTTTTTTTTTTTTTTTTTAATCACAACTCACAAGTTTTGTGATCTAATCGATTGACTCGTAATTAAATAAAAGTGTGGTATGAGGCTTTGAGGGCTTTGAGACATTGGGCCGTTTATGAAAGAACAAGATTCTATCTAAAAAGGGTTGACTTCCTATTTAACCCCTAACTATGGGGTGTAAAGCTGAGACACCCTACACTATTTACCTCAATATATTTGACCATATACTTTTTTATTCTTTCTATTTGACCCTATACTATGACTATACCTTGATTTAACTCTATAAAATTGATTATAGCTTCAGCGTTTGTTAACCGTGATTTATGCTTCTTAAACCAGAAATTAGCGATAAGAAATTGCGTTTGGTTATTAATTAATTTGTTTTCGTAATTAAAAAAAAAATCAAAACCAAAACGCAATTGAACCGAAATCGAGCCCTAAACCGATAATACGTTTTCCCTCTGAACAAAACTCGATTTGGAATAAAATCGATTTGGGAGAAATCAATTTTAGGGTTAGGGTTCTTCATTCAGAATTTGGGGGAAAATTTGGGGGAATTCTGTTTGGGTGAATTCGAAATCGGGATGAAATCTCCTGTTCGGAAGAGAGTTCCTCGGCCGGAGATGCCTAAATCTCACTCTCTTTCCTTCTACAGTAATGGCCTCCTCCATTGCTCTCTCTTTCCTTTTCATCTTCTTCCTCTTCTCCGTCGAAGCTAAACGTCACACTTACATCGTCCGCGTTAAGCATTCCGATAAGCCTGACTCTTTCCTCACTCATCACGATTGGTACCAATCTCTCTCTTCCGATACCGATTCACAGTCTTCTCTTCTCTAGTCTTACTCCACTTCTTTCCATGGCTTCTCCGCTTCTCTTGACTCCACCCAAGCCGACACTCTCCTTAATTCCGACTCCGTCCTCGATGTCTTCGAGGATCCTGTCTACACCCTTCACACCACTCGCACTCCCGAGTTCCTCGGTCTCAATTCCGACTTCGGTCTTCACGCTCAGTCCTCCTCCTCTAGTAACGCCGTCATCATCGGGGTTCTAGATACTGGTGTTTGGCCTGAATCCAAGAGTTACGATGACACTGGTATGCCTGAGATCCCTTCTAAGTGGAAAGGTGAGTGTGAATCTGGTCCCGATTTCGATCCCAAACTGTGTAACAAGAAACTCATCGGAGCACGAAGCTTCTCCAAAGGCTTTCAAGCTTCTTCTGGCGGCGGTTTCTCAACACCTCGTCGTTGAACAAGAAGAGAATGTTTGTTTTTAATTTCTTTATTTATCTTTTAGTTATTTTCCATTTCTTTTTCTTCATCTATTTTTCTGTATAATAACAAAAATAGACTCTAAACGCAATAATACAAACGCTTTTCATCGGTTTAGGATCTGTATTCATCGGTTCAATTTTATAGAGTTAAATCGAGATATAGTCATAGTATAGGGTCAAATAGAAAGAATAAAAAAGTACATGGTCAAATATATTGAGGCAAATAGTGTAGGGTGTCTCAGCTTTACACCCTATAGTTGGGGGCTAAATAGAAAGTCAATCCATCTAAAAAATAATAACATTCTGCCGTTTTTTATGTGAAGATACACATCGTGCCGTTTATTATGGTCAAAGATAAAATTATCATTTACCGGTTCTCTGATACAAAACAAGAATACCCGACCGTTTCAGTACGTGATCATCTTACAGTACTTCTCTCACAAGATTAGAGAAATAAGTTGAAAATCAATGACGAATATGTATCAACATGAAAATGATTCAATTCTATAAAACATAATCACAACATAAATCATTCGATTTTGTGAAATTTAACAAATTTATCAAAAACCTTTAGCACCAGATTCTTTCAAAACAGCAGGTTGATCAGCCATGGACAAACAGTACTTAGCAATCTCTCTGAACTTAGGAACACTTCTCAGATCAACTTTGGTCCCATCTCTCAACGTGATGATGATGTCACCCCATTCTCCGATGAATCTTGGAACAACCTGAACGTCTTTGATCACTTTATACGAGAAATCACTCCGGTCTTCACCGGTGAGTCCCGAGATCACTGTCACGCGGAGGTTAGTGAACCTGTACCGGAGGTTAAAGGCACGAGAGACCGCGGCTAGTGTTAGTGGGAGCCAGAGGATGGTTAGGCCTAAGATGAGATTGGCTAATAGATCTCCGTAGTGTGCTCCTCCGTCGAAGTAGATGGTCTCTTTCTTCGGTGTTTTGGAATCGGAAGGAACGGTGGTGGATGAAGAGGAGGAAGCTTGGAGTGATCTCTGAATGTGTGTTCGTGATTTGGTGGAGGGACAGAGAGAAGAAGCGGGGAAGGAGAAGGCGGTGGAGAGGAGGAGGGGTTTGCGAACGACGGAGGTAGCGGAGGTTAACGGCGGAACTGAAGAAGCAGCCATGAGAGATGTGTAGAGTGATTGGAGAATGGAGCGAAAGAAGATAATCCTGTGTTCTCTTTGGATTTCGATCATTGGCACAAATAATGCCACGTGGCATATTCTCTATCGAAAGCAAATCTATCCAACATAATGAAATATACACATACTGTACATATTTTTAAGGTTAACTCTGTGAACTAGTACCAAGCTAATGTGTAATCCATACCATGTAGTAGTATACTTTCTTCATAGTTCATAGTATTCGTTTTAGTAACATTAGATACACTATTCATATTACAACCTACTTCTTAAGCTAATGGCAGAATTTATTCATGAAGCGTCAAGTACATTCACCTACCAATATGGTTCTGTAACTTCTGTTCGATTTCGTAGAGTTCACTGCCTCGAGCCGCGGTTACCAAGATCAGATGCAGCCTTAGCAGCTCGCTCTAAAGCACCTGAGAGCCAGAGAGCTCCGCTGGAGAAGTAACTGCTGTTGACAACATTAGTGGCAGCTGCCGCTGCGGTTCTTCCTGTGGCGGAGACGGCTGACATGGCTCTGTCTGAAACATGGTACCTTTGGTTGGTTATTCTGACAGCTTCAACTCCGGCGAAGATTTTGTCAGTGAGACCAATCCTCTCGTCTAGTTGAGATACTCTAGCCGCTGCTGCAGCTGATACGCCGTGGGACTCATCAAAGGCTTTAGCTTTGGTTAATGCGTCTTTGCCTAGCACGAATCCAGTGGCTAGCATTGTTTTCACCACTTCTTGAGCTTTTGTGACAGCTTCTCCAGCGTTGAACTCAACTCGTTGAGGAGGATGCTACATGATCAAAGAACGAAAAAGCTTAGAAATGGGAAGAAACATCAAAGCTCACAGATATTACGAGAACATGATGATTCATCTGTAATCCAGTAATTATACTACTATTTAACGAAGCCAAAAAGATAAAAACTGAGAGAATAGTAAAAAGAGATATATACATGTGAATTTGCTTCATCTTCATAATCCCTGTGAGCCCCGTTCCAGAAATCAAACTCTTCTTGATGCTGTCCCCAACGAGTTATGCAAACGCGCTGATCCAATATTGTTGCGCCCTAACGATATCGAGAATGAACTGAGTGATTCTCAAATCTCAAGAGACCCCAAAGAAAACTAAAAAGGATACTCAAATCCAAAACAAGACTTACACTGAGTAAAACAGCAGTCTCCTGAGAATAAGAATCCTTGAACATCACATAAGCAGTGGCCTGCTCACCGGACCTGCTCTCGTTAACAACATAACAGAGATTACATTCAATAGCCAAAATATGCAAAAAGCCTAATGTGTATATGAATATCAAATTTGGAAGAAGTAAGTNTTACACTGAGTAAAACAGCAGTCTCCTGAGAATAAGAATCCTTGAACATCACATAAGCGGTGGCCTGCTCACCGGACCTGCTCTCGTGAACAACATAACAGAGATTACATTCAAAAGCCAAAATATGCAAAAAGCCTAATGTGTATATGAATATCAAATTTGGAAGAAGTAAGTAAAAAAAACTCACTTGACAACATCAATATGTTGGATAGTACCAGAGAAAGAGAAGAAATCGCGGAGATCTTTCTCGGTAACAGCTTGTGATAATCCAGTAACTTCCACACCATATCCACTTTGATAATCCATCTTGTTCAATAGCTTAGTCTACTCAAAGAATCTAAAATCTCTACAGTATCCTGCAAAACATAGCAACTTCATATCTCAGAAATTAGAAAAACCCTTAAATTTCAGCATAATTGAAGACTTTGACAGATGAATCATCCCTAGTTCATGATCAAACTCTGTGAGCTAGAAGCAATCGAAATTTCTAACTGTTACGCATATAATATTTCCAATTTAGCTTTTACATGATTAGAAATTTCAATTTCTAATTTCAAGCAAAAAACGATTTCAGAACGCATCATAAGCATAGAATCATGAATTCAAACATAGATCTAGCGAAGAGCTTCAGAGAAATCGAAGTTACCTGAAGTTGACTAACACGCACACACAGAAACTCCACTGAAGATGGACTTACTTACCTTTCCAGCGAATGGAACGGACGCAAAATGGAAAGGAAGAAACGGTGTCGCTTTTATGACTCGTCTAAACTAATCGGGCCTTTTTTATCTTGATATAGCCCATAATTTAAAAACATACTTGCACTGAAGGCCCAATATTAGTTGAGATTATTTTCAACCCGCACACAATACAAAACCAGGATCGCTCATGGTTGGTTTGAGGTCGGTTTGCAAAATACGGCATTAGTTTGGTTAATTGGCGATTATGAGTGGTAAACTTCTCCATTAATTTACGCATACTCAAAGTTTTTTTAAAAAAATTTTGAAAAGAAAGTTAATGTTTAGACAGTAACAAGATTGAGAAAAAATCATGTGCAAGTGAAAACATTTTTAGAATATCGTTTTGGAAAATCCAATATATTTTTGTGACATAAGCATTCATCAGTTCCCGGCTAATTTTTATCCAAATGCATCAGTAAAACCATGTCAAAATATGTGCTAAAGTTAAATGTTTCCACATCAATGTTTTACATTCAACATGCATTAAATTCTTTTGAATGAAACTATGATATATATTATTACCAGCTCAACTAGCTAAGTTAGTACGAACTAGAATATGATATATATTATTACCAGCTCAACTAGCTAAGTTAGTACGAACTAGAATGTTCAAAATAATGTGTACAAAAAGTGGTAACTGTACTAAGAGATAGTAAAAAAAAAACAGATAAAACATTACTACTACCTATTTCGATATTCTTCTAGAACGTACCTTTGTTGTTATTTATTTATTATATCTGTAAGTGTTGCATATACATGTTTGGAAAAATCTTTAGACGTTATCTATTAGACCGTCCAACAGGTAAAAGATTTATTTCTTACAGAGATGTATTGACAAGTGTGGATCATTCACATACATAAAAAAAGATTTAATTAATCAGAAATATAAAAATGAGAGAGAGAGAGATCCAACGGAAAAGGAAGTTAGAAAAAAAAAGAGGAAAAGAAAGGGATGGGTGCCTAACAAGATGGTTGAAGGCATTGGTAAAAAAACGCAAAGAACATTATTGTTGATTCTCTTATTTGCAATATGAGCCGTTGGCAAGTTCATTACTTACGTCTCTCTTTCTCCATCTTTCATTGCCTCATCCTACTTCTGTCCACCACCACGTGTATCGAACTAGATTAGTAATAATATTAAAATACTCTCAGATTAATTTATGATTTTTTTATGTGTATGGTTCATGTTGTATCTTCTGAACCTATTGTTTTACACCTTCGTAAAAAAACAAAGTTCTTTGTTACATACATGTATTTTAATTATAAAAACATGTGTTCATGACCCAAGGAATATACAGATCTTGGTCCAATTTTCTTTTAATAAAAATACTTTCATAGGAAACAAATTTGTTTGTTAGACACATGCATTTTAATCAAACTCAAAATCGTGTTTATAATATAGAGGATATGTAGATATATCCCGCCGTAAACTCTTTTAATAATAAAAAAACTTACAATATACAACGATGTCGATATCTTATATAGACCGTTGAATCCAAACCAAAAAATTATATGATCTAAATGATCTAGCTTAATATCAATCTTATGACGTAATTTTGTTTTAAAAGCCTGTTATTTCATGATAGAATATGTTAAGAAATTATATTTGAAACTAATAAAATGGACCAATATTGATTAATGCAGAAAGAAAAACCAATTCATTCACTGGTAACTAATTTTGAAGTAAGAGATTATCAACTGTGTTGCACTGTAGGTTTGGAATGTATGTTGAAGTCTATTCGTAATTTTCTATATCAATAATGTGGTAATAGTATTAGTGCCATATATAGGTTTAGAAGTCAATTTTATGGAATTTTCAATATAATTACTATAATATAGAAAAAGTAATGCTAAGACCGTCAAATATATTCTCTATACAACTAATGTATGGCTAAAAAAAGAAAAAAAAATTATCGGACTCTTGACTAATATATGATATATATCTCTTCTAGTGGCTAGCTTTGGTTCGGATTTGAATTTCAGTGAGGGTCAAAGAAAGAGTTTGATGTCGAACGAGTTGGTGTCAATTTGGATATCTACAACGTGTTCAGTCAAAATCTCACCTAATTTTCTTTTTTGTATTTAATTGACTCGATTCTAGTCCATTTAGAGATACCATTACAAGTTAATATCTCCATTTTTTCCTCCAAAACACTAATAACAATACTTGTTTTTGTTATTGTTGTACACTAACTTGAAAGCTTTTCAAATTACGTAAACTTGCTTTAGTATCTTCTAATCAGCGATAGATATAACTTGAAAGCTTCTCTAAGCTTTTTGTCAAAAATGCAACCCACGGATAAATTCTTTTTTAAGATAAGGAAACAGACCAAAAACAATGATCCATATTTGTATAGATATCTAAATCAATATTTTTTAGATTTGCATAGATTTGCATAGCAAATTGATCGAACTTTGAATATTTGCGTCACAATCCCGTCTCCTTACCAATTAACTACAAAATTTAGGACAAAAATAAAAAATTTAGCCATCGAAAGTATTTTCCATTGTTTTACAAAATATAAAACATATATTGTTTTTAAGTATTATCTTACAAATTTAGGATTAACCAATATGACAACTTTCAATTATGATCCACGAAAAAACACAAAAAAATGTTTTATTACAACAATCCAAAGAAAACTGCTCTCTGCATGTTGAAGATAGTAATAAATGCGTTTTGTATATACTTCTATATTATATTATCCACATAACACGGCATGAACAACACATATACAGAAGACTAGCTTAATTAGTTGCATAATAATCTTTGCTTAACTGTGATTTACGAAGATATATCACGTGTTGGAAATCGACGTTGACTTGAGTTTCAAGGAACTTGCCAAAAAGAGAACCAAAAAGTAAAGGTACCAGAAGCAGCCACGTCATCTACTATCAACAGATCCGTTTCGTTAATTACAAAAAAATGAACAATGTATAAAGCTTATGTAATACTAGATATATTGTTTTTTTTTTTTTTTGCATTAAGTTTGGATAATTTTCATGAATATATTTTAAATTACTTTTTTTACATTACAGTTTTCCTTTTTTACATTACAATTTCCTTTTTGCATTAAGATATGTGAAAATCTTCTTTTTTGCATTAAGATTGAGATTTTTTTTTTATAATTATCTAATATATTTTAAATTACATTTTTTACGCTAAAATACTATTTGTTAATTTTCCTAAAACTGGAAAATAAGAAATAATGGCACATGACATTATCTCATGAGTTATATGAAATTACCTTTTTACGCTAAAATACTTTTTATTAATTTTCATAAAACTGGAAAATTGAAAATAATGACACATGGCATCATCTCATAAGTTATATGACACGTGGCACGATCTCGTGAATTCTACTAATTGTGCCACGTGTCGATCCTACATCAAACGCGTTCTGCTTTATTTTATAAGATATAGGTATAAATTTATTTTTCAAAAATTGGAATATACAGAACAAATATATAACGTAATGTTTTGTTGGCAATTTTGTCTTTTTCCTTTCAATAGTGATTACAGATGTAGCGTGGGCTGTCACACGCAACGGATGATAGCTTATTGAGAAATCAATTGATTATTCACATTTATAAAAGTAAAAAAAAATGTTGTTGTTGGTAATCTTCTATACCCATATTTTTACCCTAATGTAACACCATAATATTCTAAATTTAAATAGCACTTTTACACATACAAATTCGGAATGTAATTAATCGATTAAGTTTCTTAGTTAAAGAGGGATTAATGTGGAAGGAAAAGGAATGTGAACACATAAAACAAAACAGATCACATGGACAGCTCTTTGATGAACTTCATTTTCAGACACAAGTCACTACGAAGATACTCCCAAATATACAGTCATTCGATTATTTTTATGTTTTATTATTATTAATACAAAAAAACAGTAAACCTTTTTTCTTAACCAGTACTAGTATTCATTAAAAACCATGATTATTTATTTTGTTAAGGAAATAGAATAGTAAGCCTTGTGAGATATATATAGTTCATTCAATATCGTACAAGTTATAAATGTTAAGGTTAAATGCATTTTTACCCGTAGAGAGACAAAAACCTATTTCGTAATTCAGAGAGAAGTAAAATTTTTGAAATTCATAAATTTTTAAATAAATATAAATTAGAGGAATGAAGCGTTAAATCGAAAAATAGATAAATAGTTATTTTAATTTTAAGAGACTCATGCATTTTAAATTTTTGATAAGTTTTCGGAAAATTATCAAAATGATAGTATTTGTCAAAAACAAAATATATTTGGCCTATAATATATTGAAAGTTTACAACAACAAAAAAATCATAAATTTTGTCCCATTGACTATGAAATTTTGGTAAATACATGGAAATTTCAATAGAAAAATACGTCAACAACATAAACGAGCCCATCTACACTACTCTAGTTGCTGAAATCCTACCTTGTTTTTTTGTTCTATTTTTAAGAAATTAGTTTATAATACGGTTTACTTAAAATTGAATACCTTTATAGGAGAAAAGGTCAACAAAAATTATGAAAATCTAATTCTTAGATGATAACATCATCTTAATATCAACACCTTAAAGTACTGCATAAAATATTGATCTTAGATCTCTTATCTTATCTACTACGTCGACCTCAACAAATCTAACTATATTCTTTTACGATAATAAATACACATTTAATTCTTTTAAAAGGGGTTTTCATTGTTTTGGGAAATAACCTTGTTACATTTGTGGTCAACCAAATGCTAATTTATTTTTGTAGTCAACCAAATCCTCTTACAATGCATTTGAACTCGTGGCCGTAAAGATAGATAGACAGATCAGAAAACCAAATAAAATGAACAAATACGCGTAGAAAATGGTCATAGAAAGATATGCAAATCGATGGATTAGATTAGTCATAAATATTGACAAAAGAAAAAGAAAAAAGATTAGTCATAAATCTAACAAGACTAGTGATGATAAAGCACTTTAGTAACCGTCCAAATAATGTTTAAGATTCACACGTGACAGCTACTGAGTGGATAACAGTTGTCAATATCCATGAAATTTACATAATTCGGAATTCATTGTATAATCATCCCTTAGTTGCACGCTATAATCTTTCGGCGCGTCTTAAGCTTCGATTTTATCAAAATTTAAAAGGTTAAATTAGTGGATGGGTAAAATTAAATAGGTAATATTTACAAGTGGTATTTACACTTAACTTTTTAAAAATTTATAAGTAATTGAGTTAACCTAGGCAGATTTTACTCTCATAATAACTTTCCCATCACTTTTAATTTATTTGTTCTTTTGTAATTAGTATAGGCAAAAGTGTATTATGTATATGCTCTACAAATTTACTAGTCTTACTCTTAGGCTTCATTATGTTAGATTTATTAAAACATGTCATTTATTCATTTTATTAGATATTTTCAAGTTTATGTATAAAATGTAGATTAATTAATTTTGTATGACTAATTTGTTTCCATAATATCTTTATTTACCGGTTGATTGTTAATCTGAAGTTAAATAATGTTCTTATGTCAAAAAAATTGCTATGGTTTATATAAATTTCAAATTGCGGGTATTTAGTTTTTAAAAATGTATATAATATAACATAGAGTCATAGAGATGTATATGTTCAATGTGTTTTATTTTACTACCCTCTAGATAAATTATGTTTTTTTTATCAATTTATATTTTTTTTTGTAGTGAATAATATCTACTTACAAAACTGATAAAAATGGGAGATAATCTTCTCTGTTCTATAAACACGTCGGTCAGATATTTTAAATCTCACTAAGATCCACAATCTCACTAGGATCCACTGTTAATCCTGAAAATTATTGTTTATTTAATTGGAATTTAACTTTAGTTTTTAAATACTAAGATTTCTATAAATAGAGACTA
>OVAF01001282.1:8983-22839 GCA_900406245.1 Odontarrhena argentea | reverse complement strand
CACAAGCCGTCGCTTCATCCTCGTAACAAATATCCGTCATCTTTCAAAAAAAAAAAAAATTTCGCCTCCACTTTACTTTTTTTTTCCCCGTTGATCGTCGATTTAAATTTCCGATTCAAAAAATGAAAAAACTCACAGATTTTTTATATTTTATTATTATTACATAAAGAAGAAGTCGAATAGTGTGTTGTTTTTTTTTTAGGTTAGAGCATGCAATTGAATAAATATCATCGTTACACGTTACGATAGCAACCATATATACTCACGCGCCTACCGCTTCACAAGCATTTTTAAATTCCCTTTTTTTTTTTTTCTTTCTTTCAATATTTTTACCTTTTTAACTTTGATTTTTCCTCTAAAAAATCTTTAGCGACGTGACGTATTAGTCTTGTGCCTAAATTTAGATTAATCTGAACCGTTAATCTGGTCACGGTACAGTCTACAAATGGACCACGTAAGCATCACGATCAGGTACGATATTAGACGTGGACCAATGAGAATTAAACAGATATAGAGAGAAGAAGTTCCTTTCGCGCCACGATTGTGGTCCTCTCTAATTTTTCTTCCAAATTGTCTCTCTGTCTCCTTAAAGTTTATAAAAGATAATTAAATCACGATAGAAAGTATTTTTATTTTAATAAGAATTCGGTTACGTTAAAACAAAAATTATGATTGTAGTTAACCTTAATTTGAACTAATTCAGGTCAACTTTTTCAAGCCTAATTAACGATATATAGTACCAAAACATATATATACGGCGTATTTTGCTGATGTTGATCCAATTAAAAAATTTATAAACTAGACACGTTAACTTTCATACCATATAATGTTTTTTTACTGATATTATTATGCTTTTTGTAAGTACAAGAGATGATTAATATTTTAGTTTTGTCTTGTCATTGAAGGATCGATGTATAAGTTAGCTAGTTTAGTAAACGATGTCGTTGAGTCTGGTTGAAATTAATTATGTTAGCTTTTTGTGATCCAGTACTGTGCCTTAATATTAAATAATGGTTAAAGCAAAGCAGCTAATTTTTTGTACTTGACATAATATATACCTAAAATACTATAGTATAATAGTTCGTAATTGTATTTTTCTATGAAATAAGAGTGGTATCGATATGCATCTGATAAAAAATATATATAAGTATATAATGAATAAATGATTTTGCGAAATATGAAGTAATTAATTACTAGATACACAAATAAAAAATCCATTAAACTACTATGTTATTTGTCTAGATCATGCATAAAAAATCACTAATAGATAGTGCATTTTGTAAAATTACACCAAAATTAATTACCTAATTAATGAAAATGTTTTATTTGTTAGTGCACATATATCTGTTTTTTTTAAATCCATATGTATGTATGTATGGTCTGTCTCTTTAAAATTAATAAATTGATCTTGTTGGAAAAGTTAAGATTCGAATTTGGAATACTAAAAGATAACGTTTTCGAATCAGACCACAAAGATTCTATGCACTGCAAAAGATGTACAGTAGTAATTAAGTGTATATTAAGAAAACGATATATATTCTGTCTCCATTAAGTGGATTTGCTTATTACGCACGAGATTAAATTAGATTTCACGCAACTAATAATAAAAATCTTCATCCGTTTACCTGTAAAGCTGTAATTTAATTCAATCATGATTACCTAAATAATCTTCTCTCAAGAAAATCTATAAATTAATTAAAAATTAGCAGCCTCACTATGTGCCGTAGAATGTGAGAAAGAGAAAAAAAGCCGTACAGAGGACACGTAAGTGTCTTGGAATTAGGTGTTTTTTTGTTTTTGAACACGGTTAAAGTCACAAAAACAAATTTTAAAAAGAGAGAGAAGAAAACTAAAAAGGCTTTTTGGTAGAAGCAGTGGCCAAACCATCTACCTCTACGTTCCGGCCAGTGGGTCCCTTTCTTTCAGATTCTTTATTTTCTTTACAGTACACGTGTTGCAATCCTATAGCTCTTATTGATTCGTTTGGATATTTTTAATTACTTGCTGATTGTTGTTGCTCACTGCGCTCAGACTCTCTTGTAGAAAATTATTTGGAGTGTGTAGAAGTTAGGTCAAGTTGCCTCTCAAGTCATCAACAACTATGACAAAATATTACTAGGTCTTCATTGTAAATCTGTAAGTTGGGCTTGAAAGATAAAGATTATGGAAAGTATATTTGCTTGTTACAATGAGTCTTCAATATTTGTTTATCTTACAAGGTCGATTTCGTTATTAGAAATATAATAAAAGTTACTAGTTCGAATTCATATAAAATAAATGATTACGTCTCAAATATGTTACCTCTTTTTTTACCGACAAATCTACAAAAGAATAAAATCATAGTGCGCAACAATACTAAAATATATAAAAATACTGAATAGCTAGATTTGATTAGCACCCAGATTTACTTTCTTTTACTATTCATCTCAAATTAAGTTGTCGTTAATTCAAAGAAGAGAAAAACAAATCATCACTAAAATCCACATATCTTTTGAACAAATATCTTTACACTGTTTTCTCAGTATAAGTTGATTGTTGAGGTAGCACAACTTCTCCCTCGTCGATTTCAAAAATTCCAAGATTTGCTTTCATTTGGCTACTCTCCTTACTTGTAGATATAAGAAGTTATAATAACCCTCACTCCCCATAAATGTAAGGCCTTAATGTACCATCTACATAATAAATTTCATTGATTTTTTCCATAGTTTAATCACATCTTTATATACAATTACGAGATACATTGTCCTATGTGGCGATCTCTGAGTGATTTTAGCATTTTTTTCATTTTTTGTTATAATATTCTTTTAATTTGATTGGTTATTATTCCATGTCATCAAAAGCCCGTTTTAATTTCTCTACGATCCATTTACGAAACAAAACTCATTAAATCCAACTCTATATTATTGTTTACAAAAGCCCAAACTACTTTTAAAACTTTTATTGTTTACCGATCTTTAAGGGATTCGATATAGAATTTTTTTTTTTTTTTATGATATTCTTTTAATTTGATTGGTTATTATTTCATATCATCAAAATCCTGTTTTGATTTCTCTACAATCAATTTACGGAAAAAATAAAAACTCAAGAAATAAACCCTACTTTATATTATTGTTTACAATAGCCCGAACTACTTTCAAAACTCTTATTGTTTACTAAAGCCCGAACTACATTCAAAATCCTTGATTGAAATTAGGGGTGGGCGCATGGGTATTCGGGTCGGATTCGGATCGATTCCATTCGGATTTCAGGTTTTCGGTTCTAGAGATTTAGGATCCATTCATGTATTTCTAATTTTTTGGTCGGGTTCGGATCTGTTCCCTCTGGTTTCAGTTCGGTTCTGGGTACCCAAAAAAATCATAAATGAGTAATTTTTTGTTAAATTTGAATAATTTGATTAAATTGTGATAAATATACCTAATTACCTTTTCATATTTTGGTTGTTTTCGATAATATGTTTATTTTGGAAGAAAATTAACTTATATTTTCGGATTTATAATGGTAATTTTAGATAATTGGGTTATATAATTTTTATATATAGTTAATATTTTGAATATATAATTGTCTTTCGTGTACCCATTCGGTTCTCGATTCAGTCCGGGTTCGGTTCCGGTTCTTCGGATATATGAGTTAAAGACCTGTTCGGATATTTAGTAGGTACCATGTCAGATTCGGTTCTCCTTTTTTGGGTCGAGTACGGTTCGGTTCTTCGGTTCCGTCTATTTTTTTCAGCCCTAATTGAAATCTTTATATTCAACTTTTTACGTAAACCAAAATCCCTTGCCCAAACTATTTGCAATGCCACCCTTACTAAGGTATAAATATTTTTTTGTATGTCTCCTTCAGTTTTTTCTTAAGCTTGGATGTACACGAACCAAATACAACAACAAGTGAGATTTGTATTTAGTTTTTCTTATTCATTGTAGGTAGTGACNTTGCAATGCCACCCTTACTAAGGTATAAATATTTTTTTGTATGTCTCCTTCAGTTTTTCTTAAGCTTGGATGTACACGAACCAAATACAACAACAATTGAGATTTGTATTTAGTTTTTCTTATTCATTGTAGGTAGTGACGCTTTGTATATAAGATGATGCGGTATTTGATCTTGGCAAGTAAATTAAAGCTTTGGGTGCAGTTTTGTATGTCAAATATCATGATATGAATCAGAAAGAAGTTATATAATCGATTGATTAAAGCTTTGGGTGTAGTTTATTTTTGTTTTTGTCAAAAAGCTTTGGGATTAATGTAAACTGAATAACAAAATTGTGTATATATGATATTTCTTTTCATGCAAATGGTGATATGAGTGCCTTTTCTTGAAATACAAGATGTATTTTTCATTTACTTAGATCTCTATTAGTATATTTTTATGTTTTTTGAATTAATCTTGTGGTGATTGTTCTCGCTCCCTGTAATCAATTTTTTTTTGTTACCATTTGTATTTCAAATAATACAACCTCATCAACCATTTGTTTGTATTTCATACATTATGTACGGTTTGTTTATTCTCTCAAAATGACCACAACTTCTTTTGCTTTATTCAACATGTTCCAATAGGTTTTTAATATATCTCAGCAACTGATATGTGTTTTATTTGATACATAATGTGGTGTTGCTTGAGTATAAACTTTCAGTTTGAAAAAATTTTAACGATAATAAAAATTGGTACTCTATTTAATTAAAACTACTTCTTTACACTTTTGGTTTTTGTATTTATATATTAAGGATTTATATTGGTTTTATTTGGATTGAAGTGTTACATTGGTTTTTCTTTAGGGTATCTAAATTGATATGCTATATCATATTTTTTTTTTCAAACATATGATATTTTGTTATATTGTATATGAATTACCAACATAAATAAATTTATTGTATTAAGTTTTATGATAATGATTTCTAAAATAATTCTACCCGCACTTTAGTGCGGGAAACACCTAGTCACTTGTAAAAGACAATATCAATATGTAGCCCCATGTCATGTTATTGTAATCGTGAATTACCAACTTGAGCAGTATCATAAGCTTCTAATTCAAAATCAATTGACGATGAGTTAGTTAGTTACTTATGATCTTTTTGTAAATACCAATCTTAAGTATGGATGTGCTTGCTCATCTAGGAGGGATACATTTTTTTCAATTAGTCATTTTACATTGCCATAACATAGAATTGAAATGAGACAGAAGCAAACATAGAATCGTGTATATAAAAATGAAATAACTGTGGCCTGTGGGTATTACTGAAAATCTCAAAACTCATCCAAATGCAAATAATGGGGTACTCCTCTCCTTACCAATCCAACCAAAATCACTGCACTTGAATTGACTACCAAATGAAGCTCCTAGAATCATTGATAAGTGACAAAATCATTCAGTTTTTGTTTTTGGAACATAGTGTATGAGTTATCATCATGACCTTATTATTATATTATAATTTGATATAAAGATAGTATATATGATTATAATTATTTTAGAATAAATATCCAAAACTTGAGTTGAGTGTGCATGGTGGCATGCACCTCGACCTAGCCTTACGATACATCCATAGTGTTGTACTTACGTGGTTATTAATTTAATCTCTAGTATTATTTTTGCACCACTTCTTCTCCTTTCATTTTTAAATTCGTTTTAACTTTTCAGCTTAAATCAGAAATTTTGAAAAAGTTTAGAAACGAACAAATAACCAATTTACATTTATTGCATCGTGACAACGTTGTAGCTAGTGTTGGAAGGTCGAGAAGTTGTTTACTCTTTCGGATATACATTACACTACCACCTCCTTAATTAATAACATATGATTTTGTTTTTATTCTGTTGAAAAGTTTTGTGATAAACTTGCATGTGGGTATTAATACTTCACACCAAACCGTTTGGTTTATATCATAGTTTAACTTTACAACACTGATATGAATTCATAGTTATGTAAAGCCTTATTACAATTACACACTTCAGATGTTGAATAGCAAACTTGTGTTCATCATATTGAAATATACATCATTATAAACAAAAGCTCAGCTTGTGGCATGGCCGGTCCGTAGGGTAAACAAGGTAAATAACGGTTTAGGATCCAAAAAACTTAAATTTTTCTATGAGGCATACGATTTATTTTTCTTGATTATTTGTAAATCGATTAAATAATATGAATTTTTGTTTTTTGTTACGCAATTTTTAATATATATATATATTTTTAAACTTTGTTGTAATTGAAAGTTTTTTAAAATATATAAACTATTTATTATTATTTAGCGGATTACAAAATTACATAAAGAACAAAATCCTAAACTTCACTTTGGACATCCAATATTGTTAGACCGGAATTGGTTTGCGGCCAATATAATACAAAAAATTGAGGTGAACAAATTAAAGTTTTGTACTCATGAAGTGTAAAAGCCAACTTTGAATAGACAAGGTTCAGCTTTGGGCCAAAAAAACAAAGAAAATACATGAGGTAAAGAAGAAGTTCTACGGAATGGAAGTAAAGAAGAAGATAATGCATCGATCAATCAATTTCTATTATAATAGCTTTGAGCTTAAATTACAAGGAATTGATATAGGAAATCTATGTAGGTGATACTAATCTCGTTCTAGGTCACGAGAATCCGGCCCCCTTTTTGTTCGCCTTCTTTCTCTTTATATAGGGAAATCTTCGTATTTATCTTTAATCCCATCGTAATAGGAATTAATTATCGTATATTATTTGGGAAATTATCCATTTCGAATATATCGAATTAACCAAGATATGATATCTTCCTCAGATCTCGGGAATCGTTATCTCTTGTATATTTATGAAAAAATATCTATGGAACTTAGTCCATGATAAAATTATGCCCAACACAAACGTATGGATGTATCTTAACTCTTATGTAAAGAGATAAATCTGATGCGTGGTCTGTAGCCGAATACTAATTTGGATGAGAGGACAATATTCTACTTTCTATTTACATTATTTATGGCTATATCTCTTTTGTATCACCGTTGTTAATTAATTACTTAATTGGGATGCCGCTTAATTAATGCGTAAAACGTCTAGTCAATAAAAGTTAAAATGTTGAATCATTTAACTTATGTTTTGTGTTGCATACTAAAACCAAACTAGTCTATGTAAATCAATTTCTTGCGATCAAACTGTTAGATGTTTAGGTTCGTTGATTTTTTTTTTTTTTTGGTTGTAAGAGACATGGACACTTAAGAATACACAAGTGGTATGATTTGAGAGGCAAAAAAAAAAACTCCAAGTAAGCATAATGAACATACCAAGTGTATACACTGAAACTTATTCATAAACTTGAAATTTTTGTTTGTTTTGGGCAAATTAAGGATTATTAACTTTGTGGCTGATACGAGAAGCAATTGACAGATAAACCTCCATCGACACAAATGGTCTGACCAGTTATATAAGAAGCTGCAGGCATACATAGAAATGCCACAACCGACGACACCTCTTCTGGCTCCCCAAAGCGCCCCAACGGCTTTCTTGCTTCCACCGCCTTCTTATACTCCCCATCATACACCTAAATTCATCATCAAAGTCTCCACACCAAAAAAAACAAGAAAGAGAGATGATTCTTGAAAGAATTGTAGTATTATAGTATGGTATCTCACAGAGTCAGCCAGTGGAGTCGCAATGACTGCAGGAGCCACAGCATTAACTCTAATACCGTCACTAGCCCACTCGCATGCCAAATTCCTCGCTAGCTGATTCATCGCCCCTATATATACACAACTAACAATTTATGCATTTCTGTTTACATTGTCAAAAACAGAACTTATCTGTTTTGGCTTTCTTCTTGAGTGGCACTATTGAATACTTAGTATATATATTACCTTTTGTGGCACAGTAAATAGAGCTGATGCTAAGTGCTACAACTCCTGAAATAGAAGACATGAACACAATGTTCCCACACCCTGATGCCTTGAGCAGAGGATGTGCAAGTTGGCTTATATGGAATGCAGATTCTAAATTAGTCGAAACATGAAACGAGAAATCATCTGCTGTAGTTTCCAACGTTGGCTTTGACCGAATCGCTCCCACATTGTTTATCTAAATAATCAAGATTTGTATAAGTGCAATATACTTAAGTCTGTTGGACAATGGTTTTTAACTTACGAGGATATCGAGCTTTCCACTAAACATTGAGATAACGGTCTGCATAAGCTTCTCTCTGTCTGTTCTAACAGATGCATCACAAACTGAGCCAGTGACTTGAAAACCCTTCTTTTGCCATTGGCTTACACACTCATTAAGTAGAGATTCATCTCTAGCACAAGTATGTATTATTGCTCCAAATCCTGCAAGTTCCTCTACTACAGCATGCCTATTTTGATTCAAGAAACCAGAGATTAACTTAAGTCTAATGCTTTCAAGAAAATATTTGGAAACATTACGAACCCGATGCCTTTAGTTCCACCCGTTACAAGTGCAGTCTTGCCTTTAAGGCTCCATCTTTGGCTCTGCTCTGCTTCAGCCATTACTCTCCTAAGACTTGGGACCTTAGATTGAAGTGATTGATGTTAAGAGTAAAGACTGGAGCAAACAAAAAGTTGATAAGATAAAGTTCATGATGGGCCCGGGTCTCCACACCAAGAAATCTTAGGCCCGTATCTTTACAAACATAATTTGAGCTCATTTAGTTTTTACTCTGCTTCATAAGCTTGATCTTATTTAAGATTGACATTTGACATGATGAACTAATCAAAGTAGATTTCTTTTATCATTTCTGGAAACAATCAGTAGAATCTGTGGAATAGATATCATAGTAGGTTGAAATGCTCTATAAGAACAATATATAACTTTAATGATGTGGGGTTTGATCAGTGCTATCACTGATCAAATACAACTTCTGCCCATCACAGATCATATCAATGTCTGTGAAACGACCTCCATCTTCTGATAATATTACATAGGAGGCTTCATCCTTTAGCCCGAGCTCTTGTACAGCGGTTTTAACAAGTTTCTGAAGATCGCTGGGGATCCAAACCACAACACCGGGCTTTCTCCTACGCTCCTCTTTCACCTCGTGTGGGTGGAACGGAAACACCGTGCATTTCCGTCTCTGAATTCTCTCCTCTGTTTTTATACGCACAAGTTCATGAGAGCTTGACGGTAAGATAGACGGCTGAGAGGTTTTGGCATCTTCGAGCAACTTAATCAGTTTCTTGTTTCCGCACATTCGAGCTTCATCAAGCGGAGAATTTCCCCACCTGCAAATATCAAGGTTTATGAAGTTATTGTTAAGTCTATATTAAACAATTCAATGTTCATGTTGTTTGCTTTCTACCGGTCTTTAGCAACAACACTAGCTCCAGCTTCAACCAGCATCTTAGCCATCAGGTATAAACCTTCAGAAGCCGCAACATGGAGCGGTGTTCTGTGATCATAATCTTCAGTGTTTGGATCCAAACCGCTTGAAAGCAATCTCTTGAGAAAGTCAGAGTCCCCTTTCGCAACTGCCGTGCAAAGGAAGTTTCCCGAATCTTCTAAATCAAAGGAGGCTCCTTCTCTGACAAGCAAACTAATCACTCCGTTATGCCCTGATTTCACAGCTTCTAATAATGGTGTGTTCCCGAATTTATCTGCGTAAAGAGGTGACCAACGCGTAAACAATAAAACAATGTAACCTTTTGCTATTAGATTCGGATATTGGTTTATGTTTTTACCTTTTAGATTGATATTAGCACCTTCTTGAATCAGAAACAATGTAATGTCTTCATACCCCCTTGATGCAGCAAGATGCTGCATATGAAGAAGACATTAGTTTTAGAGGTTAAAAAGGAAAGAGAGAAAGAAAGATTGAAGAACCCTAAAGTGAATACACATACAAGCGGTGATCTTCCATCGTAATCTGTTTTATTAGGATCGGCTCCAGATTTGATTAAGCTCTTAAGTTGGTAGATATCTCCTTGGAAAGCTGCACTGTTTACTTTTAATGCAAGTTCTACTTCTTGTTTCACAATGTGAATCATAACGTCAGATTCAAGCTTCTTGAGCCTTTCATTTGACTCCTTGGCCTGCAAAAACCGCAATCTGAGTTGAGAGTTTTTTCTTCTCAAAAATATATCATCTATAAGAAGAACAAAAGCGAGTGTACCTCCATAAGATTGTTCAAAATTTTGCGTCCGTCTTGAAAATAAATCTCAAGGATGTTCGAGAAAGACTGTTTATCAAGGCGTAAAAGGTGACATAGTTCGCAAACTCGGACAGTGAAAGGCTGAGAGATGTTGCAAATGATGGAGATATCTCCAAAAGAAGTATTTGGCCCGAGAAACGTCACACTCTCTTCTGATCCATCTGTTCTTGTAATAATAGCCTCCTATAAAAGCCAATAGAGTGAGACATAGAAAAGACTCAAAGAGACAAACAAAAATGAGATTTACGTACCAGTAAGCCTTCACAGACGAAATACAAATTATCCACGACGCTTCCTTGCTCTGTTATTACTTCATCCGGAAGAAAATACTCTTCATGGAGCTTTATAACTATCTGATTAATAAACCCCGACGAGCAACCTTTGAAGAGAGGGATTTTCTTAATGTAAGGCAAGTACAATGATTGCGCAATCTGCAAAAAGCATTCACGGATGATATTACAATCTAGTATTATGGCCAAGAATACAGAACTTCTTGTTAGCGATGGTATATTATTAGAGTACCGTGGCGCGGATCGAGGCTGGGATATCTTGAAGCATGACAGTGTCATTATGGTTACTATTATACTGCAAGCTCGCGCGACGAGTTATGTGATGACGAAGTTTTCTATCAAGCTTTTTACGGTTCATGAAACTTATGAGATCATCCATTTTGTCTCTAAATTTCTCTGTCTTTGATCCGTTCACAATCAAGGCAGTGATGTTACCGATCAAATACGCACCGAGAACCATATCGAATGAAACATATACCATTACGAATATCATTTCCCTTATATTTACCGCGTGTATGTCTCCATAACCTGAAGAAAAAAACGAAAAAAACTCAGCAATCTACTAATCAAATGATCATCAAAATCCNCCCGTTTTTTTTTTTTTTTTTTTTTTTTTTTTGTTGCTTTACCGACAGTGGCCATAGTGACAATAGCGAAGTAGAGAGAGGTCATGTAACGTTTCCAAAGATCGATTTCCCGGAAATTCTCATAGCTAAAGTCTCCTAACTTGAGGCTACCAATCCAAGTGTAACCCTCGTTTTCTTTGGGAAGTGTAGTGGCCAAGTAATAGAAGATGCATGCAGCAGTGTGAGTACAATAAACTTCAACAAACAAGAGCTTCACGATTCTGGTGCAGAAATAGCTGATTCTCGTGTCTCTCTCAAGCCTTTGGAAAAACTCAATCACTTTGTGCACACGAAACAATCTAATCCACAACATATACCTCACTACCTCGTGCTTCCCTGACGCCTGCAAACAAACCGGGCGTAAAGTATAAAGCACAAACCAAAACTAACTAAAAGAGAAGCAAAGACAAAAATACCTTGTAGATAAGATCCCAGGGTAAACAACTGACTAAATCCAGAAAAAAATGCGTCTTCAAGTAGCTAAGAAACAGGTTCTCTTGGTTAAAAGATATACAACAAGGAAACAGATAAAAAATTAATGATTGCAATGTATTACTAACCGGTGAGCAATATCTTTTGGTTTGTAGTTGGTCTTGTGGGATTGGTTGTTACGGAAGGCAACAAAAAATAGAAGAACAATGTCGACCAAGAATGCAATCTGACCAGCTATGTCGAGTACAAAGAGATGTTGAGGAAGACCGCGGAAGAAACCGAACTCCATGGGAGTGAACAAGGAGGAGTATATAGCCCACAACAATATAAACATTTCCCATCCCTTGTACCACCTGTTCATTTTTTCCAAAGTCTAGTTAACGATTCTGTGAAATATAGATACAAGGTGCTCTTGTGTTACATCGATCTTTGGTAAACGCTAGAAACATTAGCTGGAATAAGATTTACACATAATATTTTAATAGAAAATTTCCTAGAACATAAAAAAAAATCAGAAGAGATCGAAAGTTTCTTAAAATACCACTATTTTGGGTGAAGGACATGACTATCTTGTGTACATGTTTGAAATATTTAATCTTTGGACATGTTGGGACTGTTTTTATAAGTTGGAGATATTTCTTTATTCAAAACAATATACTTGATGATTCGTGTCGCATCTACTTGCGGCATCTTTCGCGGAACCAATTAAAAATCGCATCCTTGATGATTCGTTTACACAACTCATGCAATTACCAATATACCCCTCTTAAACTTTTTTCTAAGCATTAAACATAATACTAATCACAGACATTTATGGAAATGTAACAGCAATTCCATAACCGAGTGGGGTTTAGATTGTTTAATGCAGGGATTCCTATACAGGAATAACGATGTTATCAAGAATTTGTAATTTGTTAATGGGCTGTAAAAATAATAGTAAAATAAAAGGATTTGTTGTACGTGAGGTGGATAAAAGAAATCAAGAAAGATAAGAAAGAACATGAGGAGGTGTCCCAAAACAACTGATAAATATTCTATTTGCAACCTAAATCAATCTAATTAATTTTTATCTCAAAATTGACAGATTATTCATTATTTTTCCGACAAATAATTTCATTGATTTGAAACCGAATAAAGAAATTAGTATATAAATTTCCAAGAGATAATTATTATGACCTAAATAAATCTATAATCATATAATAAATTAAAAAAGAGGTGAATTTGACGATATTATCGGTTATATGTTAAAAAATAGATTTAATCTTAATTTATCTGAAATTATTCTAATTACGTGAAAATTCATAAACCAAACAAAAAACTAAAATAGTTAAGTAATGCAGAGAGAGAGGGAACCTGGTTTTGGGATCGATGATGAATCGATTACAGCCATCGGAATCGACTTTGCGATGCTCGGAGGCGTCGGAGGAGTCGAGCCACCGGAATGAGTCGACCAAGCTGAATTTGCGTCGTCTCGATGAAACGTTGTCGTTTGAATCCAAATCCTCTTCCTCCTCTACGCTCTCTTGCCCTCTCCTCATCGATCGAATCTGAAAATCGGGAACTTAGATCCGGTTCCTTTTCTGGAAGAAGATCACGAGACCTGCTTTTAATCGTCACGTTAAAGCGTTCAAGAGCAAACTCTCTTGGGGTTTTATTTTCTTGCTCTCTTTACTAAATGCAACTAAAGGTTTTGCCCAGAAATACGAATATATTGGCACATCATTATTAATTAATTAATATTTTATTACGATATGTCTAATCTACATTACCACCTCATAATATTAAGATAATTTAGATTATATATCTATGAGTGACTGATAGACTCTATCCTAATTATTTGTGTTAATGTCATTATTATGTTATTGTAGATTATTTGTGTTAATGTCATTATTATCTTATTGTATGGATTCGAACTCAATTTTCATATAATATGTCTAGCCTAGAAGGCTCCATCTTTGGCTTTGATCTGCTCTGCTCCAACCATTATTAATTTCCTAAGACTAAAAGGACCTTAGATTTGAAGTGAATGATGTTAAGACAAGCCCTGGAGCAAACAAACACTTGATCAATCATTTGGAGTTACAGTGTTGCCTAAAGATCATGATGGGCCGGGTCTCAGATTCACAGGATCCAAATAGTCCATGACAAAATGTTGTCCATATACCGACGAATCTTAGGCCCGTTATCTTTTGGTCACAGGGGCCCGTTTGCTTACAAACAATTTGCGCTCATTTAGTTTTACTTACAAAACCAACTGTGCTTCATAAGCAGATAAGCTTGAGCTCATTTTTTACTTTGATGTGATGAAGTAATCAAAGTTCCACCACAACACAAGTACCATATAACTAGGATGGTCATATATAATATAATTGTTATTCTTGGAAGT
>OVAF01001281.1:0-23892 GCA_900406245.1 Odontarrhena argentea | reverse complement strand
GGGGTCTAGATTTGCAATTGATGCCAAATAAAGGTCTATTTTAGCAAGAAGCCCTTCGAAATGCTCCGTTTACAGCCGTTTTACCCATAAACAGAATTAATAAATGCCGTTTTCTTAAGTTAATGTTACGGATTTAAAAAGAAAAATTAGGTCCAAATCGATTTGGGGAAGAACAAACCCTAATTTTCTCTCACATCCCTCATTTTTTTCTTTCGATTCTCTCTGAAATCAATCAAAATGAGTTAAAGTTAATTCGATCTGATGTAAATTCCTTGAATTGGAGGTCTGGGGAGCTCGGGTCCTCTTTGTCACTTTAGGAGAACGACGAAAGTTTTGAAATTGTGGACAACCGAAAATCCAGGAAGAAGATTCTTCAGATGTACAAACTCATGGATTCTTCAGTTGGGTTGATGATGAGAAACCACATGGATGACAGAAGCTTAGCTTACTGGAGGGTGGCGGCCATAGATGAAATTCGTAATCTGAAAGAAGAGATCAATGTTCTTAGAGTAATAGATTTGAAACAGAGGGAATAATAGATCTTGATCCCTGTCAAGAACGAAATTAAAAACTCTCTATAAATTGATCAACGGATATATAAATGTATTGAAATCATATGTTATATATTGTATATTTAATAGTTTAACAAATAATGAATAATCTATATAGTATTTTGATCCGTGTCTAGAACGGAATTAAAAGTTCCCTCTAAAGTGATTAACGGACATAAATATGCGCAACACTTGTGCCCATTCATCGAAGTTGTCTCCATTAAATTGCACTTGTGCAATTACAACTTCTTGGTTTTTGTTTGAGGCCAACTGAAACGCTAGGTTCATTTTTTTTTTTAGTTGCTCTGTTTTCACATCTCCTTCTGATTCCACCATTTTCGAATCACTACCACCATACTCTGATACCATGTTAAAAGTGGGAACCAACGAGGAGAATGTATCCGTTTCATTATACGGCACATAACCTATATTTAAACAAAACATTTAACCGAAGGTGCACATCCAAAAAAAAGTTTGTCATATTTTGGATGTGCACCTTCGGTTAAATGTTTTGTTTAAATATAGGTTATGTGACAAACTATACAACTAAAAAAATATACATATTGATGATATGAAGATATGTAATACATCCAAAAGACCTCCAAAATTGTCACTCCCGCCATCTCTTGCTAACAAAAATACCTAATGTAGTTGTCAGACTCTAAATTTTTTGAGTTTTGTTGTTTGGGAGTTGGTTACCTTCTCCCATTGATAATAAGCTATATTTACTGACGAAAATTTATGTAGTGCCTTTACATATATCTCTTACAAGTATTATTGATGAACTTATAATTTCTTTTTTGAGATATCTCTCATTTAACGCAGCCGGAGATGTTAGACATTACACTCTCTTTCGAATTCCAAATATATTGTCGAATACACCCATAAGTCACATTTTCAACGATTTCAAACCGAAAAAGTGAGAGATGACCAATCTAAAACCCGTTATCAGAACCGAACCAATCTAAACTAAATAACCAAATATCAGAACCGAACCAATCCAGTAATATGGTAGTATATAAGACTCAATAATCCCTTCTTCTTTAAGGAATCTTTTCTCTGCATTTGCTCTGACTCACCAAACTCTTGTTTCTCCAGCTTCACCAAGTGAATGAATGATTCTTACTTCTGCTTAGAGGAAAAGGGTTTCTGATTTTTCTTATAAATCTCCGGTGAAAATGATACTTTAATTCCATTTGGGCGTTTCTTTGTTTCGATTTTACTCAATTTCGATATCAAAGTTTTGATTATCCGTTTCAAAATGTGATATCCTTCTTTTTTGTTATATCGATTTCATTCTTCTTCTGGGCGAAATTTGTACAGAGAGACGAACATATAATTTTACATTTTGTATTGAAGAATTTATCATTAACTTCTCTTTAGCCGGAAAGCAAATTTTGTGCTCAAATTTATCTTGGCTGCTGTATTTATACGATTTTTAGTTCTTCAAGCTTCTTCTACAGTTAAAGATGGCTCATCCGTTTCTGTGGAAGATCACAAGGCATGTCCTTCCCCTTTTAGATTTTATATGTTCTTGTAGAAATGTTTCAAAGCTTTTTATTATTTGTGGACAGCTTTAGTTATTGCTTCTTTGGGCTTGTTCTACTGTTAGTTGTTAGCGATTACAGTATTTTTATAACCTCCCTTTGTTGCAGAAATGTTTTGTCTCATAGTTCCAAGTTTTTCTTATATTCTCAAGTTATTTGTTGACAGCTTTACTCATTGCTTCTTCAAGCTTGTTCTACTGTTAATGTTGGCTCATTCGTATGAGTGGAAGATCTGGAGGAGACATGTATAGATGGTCAAGTTATCGAGGCCAATGGAAAAAGATATAGAGGTCCAGTGTACCTTAGGGAAGACGGTATGTATAACTCACTTTAGATACGTGTTGAATATTTGTAAAGATGAAATATTTATATGTTTGTCCTCATATTTGACGGGGTTCTTTCTCATATTTTGGTTTAAAGTTTCAGGTCGTTGTTAAAGTATCACACACACATCCGAAAGATATGGAAGTTCCACCTTCTGGAGTGAATGATATGACAACGCTAGCTAGCATATTTACATGAACCAGGAGTCCTACAAAATTTGAAATCAAGATATTATATAGACGAAATATATGTGAGCTTCCTTCGGTTTGCCTTTTTTATTTGCTTTGTAAATTTTATTTGCTTTTTTATTTGAAATCAAGATATGCAAATTTGTTTCTATTGTTTTCTTCTAGACTTACACATGCATGATATATTTTGATTGCAATAAACCCTTTTAAACAACTCGAGAATCTGTACAATGACCAAATGATTGCACCATATAAAGGAGTCGCCTTTGGAGCAATGAAGCCCCATCCATTTGCAATTGCGGATGCGGCTTACATGTATCTGCCATTCAATTTTAAAAGTTCTTGTTTCTTTTGTTGCCCCATCAAACTCGACATTTTTCTCTCTCTTGTTTTCTGTTGCGTGTAGGCAAATAATTATAGTTAAGTGGTGAAAGTGGAGCAGGGAGGACTCAGACTGCTAAAATGCTTCTGGCGAAAATGGGAGGTCGAGCTGTTTCTCTCGATGATCAAGTTTTGGAGGTAACTAAGGACATATTTTGTTATAGACCTTGTGGTCTTTTCAAAGATAGGATTCATTGAAGTTTCTAAAAGATCATTCTTTAACATGAATGGTTTATGTTTTCTTTGTGCAGTCCAACCCTGTTTTAGAAGCATTTGGGAAAACAAAAACCGTCATAAACAACAATTCCAGGTGAATTTAACACACACATGGTCCATTACCTTCTTTTTTTATTGTATATCTGTCACCAAATTTTCCTTTCTCAAGAAAAAGGAAAAGAAAGAAAATAAAAAGACTATTCAGCAATAAGGAAATGGGGTATTATCATTAGATTAAATTAGCAATTAAATACGAGTTTCTTTGTATATATATATATATATATATATGTTGATTGAACCCTAAATTAGTCAGACAACTTTGGGTACTCAGAAGATCTGAAGATGGCGACGCCTAAGAGGACGGTGGTGTGGTGGAATATGCGTAGCGTTCCGGTTCCCCTCGATGTCGACCCTCGTTGTATTCGACCCTGTATAGAATCGGCTTGTTCAAGGTGGCTGGGTTCTAGGGAAGTGACCATCTATGCCATTGACGATCTCACATGCTCGGAGGTCCGTGTTAGCGACCTAGAAGCCCTCTCGTCATCTGGAATATTAATTAGACATGCTAATCTGGGCACCAGAGAGTTTGTGGAAGATATCGAGTCTTGGGTTGAGAAGAACCAACCATCAGAGGCTATCATGATGCTTCTAGTCAATGATGAAAGACTCCGAAAAATTGAAGATAGATATAAGGCTCTAGGATACACTTTCATTCGTCCACTGTTTTGGACCCAGAAAGCCGTACTCGAAGGTTTGTTCTTCTTTCCCATCTCTAATTTCTTCTCTTGTTTATGTTTTCTCACTTAATAATTGATTGTTACAGAGATGTCGCAACATGTCTCTCCACATGTCGACACATACAACCATAAGGATGATGAATCTCCCTGGTTTTGCCTACTTTGCAAATACTCCACCTCAACTTATTCTCATCTCATGGATCATCTCAAGGGTCCTGATCATGCCAGCGAATATAAACGCCTTGCCATGATGCAGCGAGAGCTGAAGGCAAGCCCGTATAGAGTGGCCAAGGATAATAAGCTCAAGGCGGTGGTCTGGTGGGACATGAATAGCTGTAAGGTTCCCAATAATCATGACCCTAGCTGTGTCCGTGCTAGTATAGAATCTGAATTATACAAGTCATTCCCTTGTCTTCCATATACCATCTATGCCATGGGCAATATGAAACGCATTCCTGCTCGCACAATCAAATCCATATCTGCATCTGGAATTTTTATTAGACACACTATACTGGGTAAGTCTGTGTTTTATCTCTTTTTTTTCTACATTGTTGGATTTTCTTTCACACTCTACTAGCTTTATGTTTCAGGTTCACAAGATATTGCTACATCTCTCATTACATGGGCAGTTCGTAATCCACCTCCAGCTGTTATAATCCTCATATCAAATGATGAGGTGTCGTCTGAACAACTTATCCATCTCAGAGCCTCTAGACTCGAAGCCACTGGATACACTGTGATTCGCGCATATCCTGGTGGTGCTAACTCTTGTAAAGAATGGCTTTGGGGTAACCTGATAAAAGGTGTTGTTTTCTAATCCTTTTTATTTAGATGTTTCGCGCTAGTTAAACTGTTGTTTCTCAACTAGTTAGTTTTTCTATTACAGAGACTACCCAGGAGACAAATAGTCAGATAGTTGGGGACAAGTGCGATGATACAGATGAGCCACTATATTATTGCAAATGGTGCAAATTTCCTACATCTAACTATCGGAGTTTTGCCAATCATCTCAGAGATGTTGAACATGCAGATAAGGTAAGTCTTATTACACATTTATCATCATTACTCATAAGTTATGAAATTTGACCCATGTTTTTTTCCTTTTACTTTTTTTCAAGGAACAATGGGTTGAATCTTCTAGTCGTTTTGAGGCATCTCTCCGTAAGAAAAGAAACAAACAAATCTGACGAGCTTACCTAGCAAAGAAGAATATATGGAACCCTCAGAGTTTCTGATCTAGCTTGCAATGTCCCTATGTAAATGATGCTTTTGAGGAACTATACAAGTCCAGAACTTCCATGTCTCGAGTCAAATTTCGCCAGAATTGTGTCCAGCGTTTCACTAGAAAACTCATTTCTACTGAGCATCCTGTTTTTTTTGCTCTCGACTAACACCAAAATCAATCTAATCCGATCCAAAGTCAAAAAAGTTTTACCCATGTGATTTAACAAACCTTAATTATTTAACAGATGCAAAACAACAATATTAATTTGAAAAAAAAAAAAAAGTATTTATACGATTTTTAGTTCTTCAGGCTTCTTCTACAGTTGAAGATGGCTAATCCGTTTCTGTGGAAGATCACAAGGCATGTCCTCCCCCTTTTATATTTTATATGTTCTTGTAGAAATGTTTCAAAGCTTTTTATTATTTGTGGACAGCTTTAGTTATTGCTTCTTTGGGCTTGTTCTACTGTTAGTTGTTAGCGATTACAGTATTTTTATAACCTCCCTTTGTTGAAGAAATGTTTTGTCTCATAGGTCCAAGTTTTTCTTATATTCTCAAGTTATTTGTTGACAGCTTTAGTCATTGCTTCTTCAAGCTTGTTCTACTGTTAATGTTGGCTCATTCGTATGAGTGGAAGATCTGGAGGAGACATGTATAGATGGTCAAGTTATCGAGGCCAATGGAAAAAGATATAGAGGTCCAGTGTACCTTAGGGAAGACGGTATGTATAACTCACTTTAGATACGTGTTGAATATTTGTAAAGATGAAATATTATATGTTTGTCCTCATATTTGACGGGGTTCTTTCTCATATTTTGGTTTAAAGTTTCAGGTCGTTGTTAAAGTATCACACACACATCCGAAAGATATGGAAGTTCTTCCTTCTAGAGTGAATGATATGACAACGCTAGCTAGCATATTTACATGAACCAGGAGTCCTACAAAATTTGAAATCAAGATATTATATAGACGAAATATATGTGAGCTTCCTTCGGTTTGCCTTTTTTATTTGCTTTGTAAGACCTTTAATTTGGCCTAAAATGTTTGTTTCTATTGTTTTCTTCTAGACTTACACATGATATATTTTGATTGCAATAAACCCTTTTAAACAACTCGAGAATCTTTACAATGACCAAATGATTGTACCATATAAAGGAGTCGCCTTTCGAGCAATGAGGCCCCATCCATTTGCAATTGCGGATGCGGCTTACAAAGTATCTGCCATTCAACTTTAAAGTTCTGGTCTCTTTTGTTGCCCCATCAAACTCGACATTTTTCTCTCTCTTGTTTTCTGTTGCGTGTAGGCAAATAATTATAGTTAAGTGGTGAAAGTGGAGCAGGGAGGACTCAGACTGCTAAAATGCTTCTGGCGAAAATGGGAGGTCGAGCTGTTTCTCTCGATGATCAAGTTTTGGAGGTAACTAAGGACATATTTTGTTATAGACCTTGTGGTCTTTTCAAAGATAGGATTCATTGAAGTTTCTAAAAGATCATTCTTTAACATGAATGGTTTATGTTTTCTTTGTGCAGTCCAACCCTGTTTTAGAAGCATTTGGGAAAACAAAGACCGTCAGAAACAACAATTCGAGGTGAATGTAACACACACATGGTTCATTACATTTTTTTTTTTTTATTGTATATCTGTTCAGCAAATTTTCTTCTATATAACTATTAGTATCATGTTGCAGTCGATTTGGTAAATTCGTAGAGATTCAATTCGATCAAAGGGGAATGAAATCAGGATTTGTAAGAGGGATCACGAGTTTGTGTTGGAATCTCATCCAACTTTGATCCTGTGAGAAATGAGAAGAATTAGAAGCAAAATCAAAATCATACTGGAATAAAATTAGAGAAAGAGGAACATCGACAACAGAAGCTTCACAAGAAAAAGGAAAAAAGACTATTCTGCAATAAGGAAATGGGGTATTATCTTTTAAATTAAATTAGCAATTAATCAGCTTTCTAATTAATGATTTTCCTTATTTAGATTAAGAGATAACCATATAAATAATGAGACTATCCAGAGCAGTGTACATATATGTTGATTGAACCCTAGAGAAAGAAGATCTGAAGATGGCGATGCCTAAGAGGACGGTGGTGTGGTGGAATATGCGTAGCGTTCCGGTTCCCCTCGATGTCGACCCTCGTTGTATTAGACCCTGTTTAGAATCGGCTTGTTCAAGGTGGCTGGGTTCTAGGGAAGTGACAATCTATGCCATTGACGATCTCACATGCTCGGAGGTCCGTGTTAGCGACCTGGAAGCCCTCTCGTCATCTGGAATATTAATTAGACATGCTAATTTGGGCACCAGAGGGTTTGTGGAAGATATCGAGTCTTGGGTTGAGAAGAACCAACCATCAGAGGCTATCATGATGCTTCTAGTCAATGATGAAAGACTCCGAAAAATTGAAGATAGATATAAGAACCCCTAATTAAAGAAAAATCAAAAAAGAGAATAATATTGAGTTGGGGTTCTTAAAAGGTATATGAGTCTCCTATTTAAGAACCTCAAACACACTCTAAGAACCTCTAAAATTAAGTAATAATAAAATTAATCAATAAAATATGTAAGAACCTCATTTTAAGAGATCACCATTGAAGATGCTCTAAGGCTCTAGGATACACTTTCATTCGTCCACTGTTTTGGACCCAAAAAGCCGTACTCAAAGGTTTGTTATTCTTTCCCATCTCTAATCTCTTCTATTGTTTATGTTGTGTGTATATATGTATGTTTTCTCACTAATAATTGATTGTTACAGAGATGTCGCAACATGTCTCTCCACATGTCGACACATACAACCACAAGGATGAATCTCCCTGGTTTTGCCTACTTTGCAAATACTCCAGCTCAACTAATTCTCATCTCATGGATCATCTCAAGGGTCCTGATCATGCCAGCGAATATAAACGCCTTGCCATGATGCAGCAGGAGCTCAAGGCAAGCCCGTATAGTTCCCGGGAAGTGGCCAAGGATAAGAAGCTCAAGGCGGTGGTCTGGTGGGACATCAATAGCTGTCAGGTTCCCAATAATTATGACTCTAGCTGTGTCCGTCCTAGTATACAATCTGAATTATACAAGTCATTCCCTTCTCTTCCATATACCATCTATGCCATGGGCAATATGAAAAGCATTCCTGCTCGCACAATCAAATACATATCTTCATCTGGAATTTTTATTAGACACACTATACTGGGTAAGTTGTGTTTATCTCTTTTTCTACATGTTTTTCATTCTTGGATTTTCTTTCACACTCTACTAGCCTTATTTTTCAGGGTCACAAGATATTGCTACATCTCTCATTACATGGGCAGTTCGTAATCCACCTCCAGCTGTTATAATCCTCATATCAAATGATGAGGTGTCGTCTAAACAACTTATTTATCTCGAAGCCTCTGAACTCGAAGCCTCTGGATACACCGTGATTCGCGCATATCCTGGTGGTGCTAACTCTTGTAAAGAATGGCTTTGGGGAAACCTGATAAAAGGTGTTGTTTTCTAATCCTTTTATTTAGATGTTTCGCGCTAGTAAAACTGTTGTTTCTCAACTAGTTAGTTTTTCTATTACAGAGACTCCCCAGGAGACAAATAGTCAGATAGTTGGGGACAAGTGCGATGATACAGATGAGCCACTATATTATTGCAAATGGTGCAAATTTCCTACATCTAACTATAGGAGTTTTGCCAATCATCTCAGAGATGTTGAACATGCAGATAAGGTAAGTCTTATTACATTTATCATCATTACCTCATAAGTTATGAAATTTGACCCATGTTTTTTTCCTTTTACTTTTTTCAAGGAACAATGGGTTGAATCTTCTAGTCGTTTTGAGGCATCTCTCCGTAAGTAAAGAAACAAACAAATCCGACGAGCTTACCTAGCAAAGAAGAATATATGGAACCCTCAGAGGTTTGCTTTTGTTTTTGGGATGTAGAACTATTTCGGAAAGTGTTTCTGATCTAACTTGCAATGTCCGTATGTAAATGATGCTTTTTGAGGAATTATACAAGTCCAGAACTTCCATGTCTCGAGTCAAATTTCGCCAGAATTGTGTCCAGAGTTTCACTAGAAAACTCATTTCTACTGAGCATTCTGGTTTTTTTTGCTCTCGACTAACACCAAAATCAATCTTATCCGATCCAAAGTCAAAAAAGTTTTACACATGTGATTTAACAAACCTTAATTATTTAACAGATGCAAAACAACAATATTAATTTGAAAAAAAAAAAAAAAAACAATATTAATCCATCTTCTTAAAATCTGGAAATAACTTTCATCTTGTAAAATTGACTAGCAGATTTCATTTTGAGAAATCTAATTGTTACACGTAAGCATGTAGATAGATCACTGGTAATCCGACTGAAATTAAATCTCAAACGTTTCTAACAATCTCTCAATTATGGTATATCGACTTTGAACAAAATAAAATAAAGTTTTTCTGAAAAACGAGGCAGCTTTGGCATAGTAACATCTGCAAGAAGGAGAAGAAGTGCGGCTTTGGTATCAAATGCTAACGAGACAAGCTCGTAGAAAAACGAGACAGCTTTGGCATAGTAACATCTGCAAGAAGGAGAAGAAGTGCGGCTTTGGTATCAAATGCTAACGAGACAAGCTCGTAGTTATTCCTCCAATTTTCCTCGGATCGTAAACAATTCTTTCAACTTTTTATTTTGTGAAAAAACTCTCAACTAACATTCGTTAATGAAATGACCTCTCAACTATTTATTTAGTGGAAAAAAACCCCAACTAATAATTCGTTAACAAAAAAACCCCTCAAATATTTATTTAATGTAAGTGCCTAAATAATTGGTATTACATATTGTAAATAATTGATTTTTGAATGAAGGTGATTATATTTTTAATCACAATTATACAAATATAGCTTGTTACCTTTTTAATCACAATTTGGTTTTTAAGTTTTTTTAAAAGAACTTATTAAATTTTTAAAAATTTCAAAACGTTTAGGAGAAACCGGTGCCTAAATAATTGGTTTTTAATATTGTGAATACTTTTTTTTTACTTAGCTTATTATGATAAATCTCATATTATTTTTTATTCAAACAACTCACTATTATGGTTATTATTTGGGAAGACTCGTTACTTTCTTACACTAAATAATTAGTTGAGGGGTTTATTCACTAACGGATATTAATTATGGGTATTTTTCACTAAATAAATTGTTGAGGGGTTTTTTCAATAACGAATGTTAGCTGAGTGGTTTTTTCACTAAATAAATAGTTAAGGGAATTAGTTACGATCCAGAAAAACCTCCTAATGTAGTTAGGTCTGAGTATGAGATCACATTGTTGATAGGGAAATGACTTCGGAGATTATTATATATCATGATCTGCCTTTTCGTTATATCGAATACGAAAAAGTGAGAGCTAGAGATAAATTTTGAACCCAGATTGTAAACTTATCTGTAGACAGACAGCTGCTCTTGATGTTTTTAAAAGATATGAGATAGAAAAAGTTAGATTGGGTGACGTATTTGCAAAAACATCAAGGCAGAGTTAGTTTTACTTCAGATTTATGGTCAGCTCGTAGTACCTTTTCGTTATATCGAATACGAAAAAGTGAGAGCTAGAGATAAAATTTTGAACCCAGATTGTAAACTTATCTTTAGACAGACAGCTGCTCTTGATGTTTTTAAAAGATATGAGATAGAAAAAGTTAGATTGGGTGACGTATTTGCAAAACATCAAGGCAGAGTTAGTTTTACTTCAGATTTATGGTCAGCTCGTAGTACTGTTATGGGTTACATATGTGTAACTGCTCATTACATTGATGATAACTGGAAGTTATTACACAATCACATATTNTCCAACCCCCCCCCCCCCAACCACCCACCCACCCACCATAATGGTGAAGAAGCTAAAAAGGTTTTTGACACTCTAAGAGAATGGGGTTTAGAGAAGAAGGTTTTTTGCATCACTTTAGACAATGCATCTTCTAATGGGAGCATGCATAAGGTTATTAAACATCGTCTTAACACTAGTAATGGATTAGTGTACATGTGATGGAAAAATTTTACACGTGAGATGTTGTGCTCACATACTAAATTTGATAGTGAAGAAGGGGTTAGAACTAGCAAGTACTCTTTTAGAGAATATTCGAGATAGTGTTAAGTTTGTGAAAGTTACCGAATCAAGGAAAGATTCCTTTCGCGCTTGTGTAGAAAATTTGGGGATTATTTGTCTCTAGATGTTCCTACACGTTGGAACTCAACTGATGAGATGCTTGCTAGGGATTTGAAGTTTCGTAGAGCATTTGTTAGTCTGAGCTTGTTGGATAAAAATTACAAGTCTCTGCCCTCGGAAGAAGACTGGAATCGGGGAGAGAAAATATGTGAGCTTTTGCAGCCGTTTAGTACGATTACAACTTACTTCTCAGGAGTAAAATATCCACTTCCAATGTTTATTTTATGCAAGTGTGGAGGATAGAGAGGTTATTGAAGAAATATGCTAGGTGTAGTGAAGTTGGTGTTAGAGTAATGGCTATATATATGCAAAGCAAATTCGAAAAATATTGAGATGAGTATAGTATTATTCTTGCCATCGGAGCAGTATTAGATCCTAGATATAGACTGCAAATGCTTAAGAAAGTGTATGATAAGATAGATCCATGTACTTCTGAGAAAAAGGTTGAAATTGTGAAGCAGAACATAGTTTTGCTTTATCAAGAATATGGTAAGAAGTCTGTGGGAAGTTCTTCTCCCAAGTTTTCACTGTTCCAAACTCCGCACGAGCTTCTTACGGAATCACCTCTAGAAGATGATTTGAATGCTATACGTAATACTTATTAAGTATGTTACTGGTTACTGTTATTTTCAAATCATTTTACTGTTTTACATCTATACAGTCTGTCTTTTATCATTTTTACTGAAGTCTGATTTTTATCATGTTTACTGAAGTTTGTAGACCTTGTGCTAGATTTTGATTTTGATTAGGGAGAGAGATGATTCTGAATTTCTAATTTATTTAAGTTCGACAGCACAAGTTTAAGATCTGACAGTAACAGACTGTTACTGCGTAAAGTCTTCTGATTATGATTTAGTGCTTTAGTTCCATAGAAAAAGATTAGGATCTGTTACTGCTTGAAAGTATTTTGATTTACAAAGTCTGATCTGTTATTGATATGTTAGAGCTTGAAAGTAGTCTCAAGAGCAGTTTCCATAACCCAAAATCAGACTTAGATGTCTATTTAGATGATCCAAATTTAGATCTTTCCGCTTTCACAGACATGGAAGTATTGGATTATTGGAGAGATAACAATCAGAGATATGGTCATTCAGCACTTCTCGCTCGCGACGTTCTGAGTATACCAATTACCACTGTTGCATCATAATCAACGTTTAGCACCGGAGGCCGTGTGTTAAATCCTTATAGAAGCCGCCTACTTCCAAATTAATACTCACGATGACGGTCATCTGTGTTTGTATGGACACCTTCCTAAAATAATGTACCAAGTAACATGTCAAGTATTGTAAAAGTTATGACATTTATTACTCATCATATGTGTAAACTCGGACGGGACCATTTCAAGTTTTAAGAAATTAATGTGCAAGACTCGGATAGGACCATTCAAATTGTTAAGAAATAAAGGGAAAGACCATTACGCTAAAATCCAACAAAGAGGAATCCCAAGAAAAACTTTTTTAAGGTTTTAGGTTAAAACATGGAGAGAAAGTGTTGGTAGAAACATAATGCATATTTTCAGAGCCATTGATGTCTCTGAAGAAAAATAGTCAAGTATATATTTATACAAACTGCTCAACATTTTATAAATAACTTCAAGCAGCAAAGTTTTGATTTTTAACAAACTGATTTCTAATTAAATGAGATCCACATGAGGTTATATCAAAACGATTTAAAAATTAATCAATCAACATCTGCATCCACAGAGAAATCCGGCTCATCTGGTTTAGGAAGCATCGGTAACTCGACGTCTTTCAACTTCTGAGCCGTCCTCCTCGTGTTCTTAGCAAACCTCGAAGCAAGTATCGTTGCACCCAAATGTTGTTTCACGTCAGAAGTATGTTCACGTGCGTCATCATTATGTGTCTCTCCTTCATAATTCATCATCTCATTGTTTGTAGATATCGCCACAGTCTCTTCCTCTTCTTCTTCATAAGAAGAGAATGACTCAACCAAGCTAAGACTCTTAGCCAATACTCTTCTTTTATATCGTCTCCAAGCAGATTGTATGAAACATGCACCCCAAGTTCTCCAATGGTGGGAGTAATAACGGAATGTGTGTTGTAGCTTCTTACTGTGTAAACGCCTAAATTGGTTTGCCACAAATTTGAGATCCTCTGCTTGTAAAGCAAAGGCTTCAACTTCTTCCAAGGCTCGGACCGTCCTTGTTGAGGATGGCAAGTTTACCGTTGATTTTGGAAGCAATGCCCAAGCAAGAAGCTCTTCACCACAAAAGTCTCCTGGTCTGAGTGTGATTGAGTTGAAGAAACCGGTTCTGCCTCCATTAGTCGTTGAGCTATCAAGTTTTCCCCGGATAATGAACAACATTTCGGTCACTGGATCACCTTCACGTACAATATAGTTCCCTTGTGTGCTTAGGGATGACACTAGCCGTTCACATATTGCATCTAGTAATTGATCATCCATTTGTGCAAATAAAGGTACCTGAAAAATCATCACAATAAGAACTTTAATTTTACCGAATGGTGCACGTAAATACCGAAATTTTTCGAAGTGAAAACAATAAAATCTTTCTTTTGAACAACATATTGTAACAATGTTATGATGTGGATGAACTCAAACTAAAACCGAACCAAAACAAAATTTAGATGAGATGGTGTGGTTCATATACAGTTTGGGGGAGTAAATGAGTGGTGCGAGATAAGTCCAATGGTGATTATAATAAATGTGGCGTGGATATAATAATTATTGAAATTTTATATATTTTATAAAAATACTTTGGGTAACAAATATTTTTTTTTAACTAAAATTATATTGATTTGTATTACTAACTTTCATAAACATTAATAATTATAAGATATTAAAATCTTTTATGAAAAAACTGCAGTTTAATTTATTATATATATATATATAATATTAATAATTATAAGAAGTCAACAATGTCATTTAACTAAAAAAATAGTATTTAATAAATGAAATTTTGAATACTCATGGTATTCTTGTAGAAAAAACTTAGTTTAGTGGTATTGGAGGACATTTTTCTTTAGAAAATTGTATATTTGAAAAGGGATCATTTCTCTTTTATATTTGAAAATTATTTTCATTCTAGAAATTATACAAAAAATTGAAACAAGCGATATTTTCCAAATCCCATTCTCAAACTCAATCCTGATTGAAATTATATGTAAATGATGATTATGTAAATTCTTGCCAAACAAATTTATTCAAATAAAACTGAAATCACTATTAATATTACGAAAATATAGAGTTATATATACTTTTTTTCTTCCTCTCGTCATTAGAATAGCCCTGGGCATTCGGATATCCGGTTCGGTTCTGGGCGGGTATTTCGGGTTTTCGGTTATTTCGGATTTTGAGAAATGACCCCCATTCGGGTATATTTCAATTTCGGTTCGGGTTCGGGTGGGTATTTTCGAGTTTCGGGCGGGTTCGGGTATTGGCTTCGATAACCGGAAATAACCGGAAATACCCAAAGTAATTTCGGTTCACCTAGTATATCGGGTAATTGTAACCATATGTACTAGAAATACCCGAAATACCCGAAAATACTATGTCAATATCATATGTGAGAAACGAACATAATNATACCCTATGTTGGAAGTGGGATGTACTTTCGGGTATTTTTCGGGTATCGGGTATTACCCGATAATACCCGATACCCGAGAGTAAATGAAGCTCATACCCAAACGGTTAATTTCTCTTGATCTATACTAGTTCGGTTCGGGTTTTTCGGTTCGGTTCGGGGCGGATATTTTGGTTCCGGGTATTATGCCCATGCCTAATTAGAATTATGAAATACAATCCTATAATAAATGATGATCAATAATCAATCCAACAAACTCAACCAAATTTAGCACTTGTGACTATGATAATTAAGACTAACCCAACTAAAAACTCCAACTAAAATTTGCAACCAAGCCAAAGCAAACCAGAAAAACTTTATGTGCTGGTTAGGTATGCGTTGATGAAAGAAGAACAAAAAAAGTACGTATGCATAATTTATTAATTTTAACACTGAACCAAAATTTTTAAAATAAATTTTTCATGGTTAGATTATACATTTTTGAAAAATGAACCAAAAATGAGAATGTCCATCCCAAATTCTTGGTGTGTGATGGTGTTAAGTTGAGTGGTATTAGTATACTTACACGGCGAACAAGGTCGAGACAGAGATGGCGTTGGATGTCTCTACGGAGATCGGCTGGTAATGAATGAAGAATGGTTTCTTCATCGACGCCTCGAGTGGCCAACCATTTATACTGAACAAAACGTCTAACTCGTTCTCTCAGATTCTGCGGGAGTTGACGATGTCTCATCCATTCTTCTGTGTCTCTTCTCTTTAGTCTCCACTCCTCAAGCCTCACCGTGATCGATTGCAAATACGTCTAAAATTTTACATAAACCATAACATGTACAATAACCGTTTTACTCTTGTTTCACATAACAAGGAAAGACAATTTTAACATTTTTTACCTGCATGTTTCCAATTAAAAGAGCAAACAAAACCAGACCAAAGATTGCCACCAGGATAGCAAACATTGTCTCGAGAACAGAGGTACTAGTGTCCAGATTCTGCCCATAAGAACTTTGACAAGAGAGCTGCGTTAGAGAAGAAGCTAAAAAAATCGGTAAGTATGGGGGAACGAACCTATATGTACCTTAGATTCTGTAGTCCAAACCATAAGCAATACAGGTATTTCTCGAGGAAGGGCGAAGAAACCACGTTTTTGGTGAGAGCATCCGCGAAAATACCAAATGTGAACTGGATGTTATTATTTGAAGGATCACAATTGCTGAAAACAACGGTTACATTCTGCCAGCTATTCCGATCCACATGGTGCAACGTACCACAATCAAAGTAATCCGTTATGCATTGTAGAGGCGCTAATTCTTTACGACATTCTGATTTCCAGCACGTAGCTTGACGTTCTATTGACAATAGATACCATACTGCACCTAGAATCTACAGAAAAGATAAAAGGAATTTCATATCATTAAACCGAGCCACGAGAGGTAATTCTAGTCCCAGCCAACAAGAAGCAAAGATATAAACAGCCTATGCAGTGACTCACGTGGCTGGCGAGCATATACTGAAGGAGATTGTAAGCAGCACCAGCCCAAGCGGTGGTTGTAACAACTCCGGTTGCTTTGATAATCTCAGCGCTTAAAGGGAAAATCAGATAAAGGCGAGGAATGTATTGAACGAGAACAATGAGGACAAGAGCATTAGTGGTATGGTCTGAGTGGGAGCTTCTTACTGATGGCAAGATAAACCAACTAACAATCTGCAATTTCAGAAAAAAAAGAAATGTAAAAGAGATGAAGTAATGGATCAAGAGATTGACATTGTAGAGTACCTGAGGAAGAGGCAAACAAGCGATGAGATCAACAATGAAATCTGATCTCAAGTATCTTGTAGCAATGAGGTTAGGATCTTTAACAAGCTCTCCACGACCAAAGACTCTAGAAGTACGAGAGACATAAGCTGTTCTGAATTTGATGACAATGTGCAAGACATAGAACAAATCAGCTAGCGTTCTGAAGAAAGTAACAACAATGCCGAGCTTCAAATCCGTAGTCATACAAGAGGATCGTCCAGAGTGATGAACCGAAGAGAGGAAGAAGAAGAAAGGGTCGACGTAGAGAGCAACTAAACACCAAAAGAGGAAAACTCTGTTCCATTGGAGCACTACATCACCACCAGGATCAAGAATCTTGTCTCGTTCGATCTCGAAATTCTCGGGAAAGACTTTGAATCTCCCGAATCTAGGGATTTTGAAGACACGTCGAGGACTCTTCTTTGGAGCTCCTGTTGATGATTTAAACAAGGGGAGACGCTTCTCTGTTACTTCTAGACTCTGCTTCTCGTCCCCATAGAACCTGACAGTTTTGTCTCTATTAAACTCCATGGTTTGAAGCACAAAATTCAGAACCGAATCAGATATATTCAGCTGACTTCTCCATGAGAGATGTGGCTGTAACAGATTAATTGAGTTTGACTTTACGTGAAACGACAAAGGAAAATGAGGAGAGATATAAATGTACAACAGCTCATGCTTTTAAGAGAGGGAGAAGACTACTTATGTTTATTTTTTTTTATGTTTCTTGGAACATGTAAGATAGAACGTGCCTTCCATTAACGGCGGTTTTACCTCTCTCTCGTTTTTTCGGGTCCTAGATCCAAGATTTCACACATTGACTATCATTCATACACAACTAATTTCTATTTATTGACAAATCGTAAGCCTACATACCAAACNTTTTTTTTTTTAAAAAAAAAAAAAAAAAAAAAAAAAAAAGTATGGGAAGCTCAAAAATACATGGTTGGTACAAACGTCGTTTTAAATTGAGATTAGATAGACGCTTCAACAGCGAGAGGAGACCGCTCCTTACATACTCATATGCTTCACAATAAGCTTTTCTTGCTGGCGGAACCGTTGCATATCATAGATCTACGTTGAAGATGACTGAGGAATCATCACTGAGCAGAAACAAGACGAAAGCAAAGCCGAAAAACATATTGCAGAACGCAATCAGCTTTTATCTGCAGACGTCAAAAGGCCTCAACTTCATGGTGAACATCAAAAATGAAGTGAGAGATGTCCGCCTAAAAAAGCAGTTCAAAAACCACAGACCTATATTTTCCAAAGAGTTTCTGCAAGATTTAAAGGTGATAACTGATAAATACCTGACAGAGTGACTTAAGTTCACTTAAGTTCCAAAGAGCTTCTTGGGCACTTAAGTTCAAGAAATGAAAGACCAGTTTGAAGAACACAACATAGAGCTGATCAAGTTGTCAAACTCTAAAATGAGAAGGAGAAGCAAAGCAGCCGTAACGACTATGAAGATCCCATAGCAGGCCAATTAATAAGCCAAGAAGCCAGAAGGAGATAAGCAATGAGGCAGTAGAAACCAAAGAAACCTCGACAAAATAAACAAAGAAATGCATAGCCATATTAGTAGAACTTCTGTTTGTCGTTTCAGAGCTTGGCTACGAATTTAAAAGTAATTTACCTAACGGCAGTTACAACTACGGCTTCATTTCCAAACGCAAAAAGAAGCAATTCAAAAGTAGCAAGCTCGAGTACAACATTTTCTCTTAGTGAATTTTTCACCAATACTAGTTTCTCTTAAACCGTCCTCTTGATGTCCCAGGCATTCAGTAGCTTCTTGATCCAATAACTTGTTATCTAGAAAAGGAACATTCAGCTTCGGCTTCTGCGCACATCTTTCAGACCATTTCTGCAGAAACCAATACAATAACTTATCAGCCAAAAGGACTTTGTATGTATTTAACACAACACCTAACAAAAAAAGGTAGATCTAGAATTCATATGCAATTAAAGATAACGCCACTATCCCTTGTTAATTTGCAACACTCGTTAGTAAAAGACTTGAGGAAAAGGGAGTATACCCATTGGCATATGGCACCTCCTCACGCCCTCTATAAGGTGGTGGTGACCTACTGTAGTTGCGACCACGAGGAGAAGGACTGCGACGTCTTGGAGGAGGAGGAGACCTTGCACGCGGGCTGTAACTCCTGAAACAAAAAATACAAGTCAATTAATTAATCAGTTCACTGAACTAGAAAAAGCTGCTTTTCTAGCTGCATATCGCCAATAGCAATGAAGAGGGATTCTTGTATACCTGCGTCCTCCATAGGTTGGACTCTTTCTGTATCTCGGACTGCGACTACGACTACGGCTGCGACGTCTCCCTGAACCCCCACGAGAACGGCATTCACGTGCAAAGTGACCAGACTCACCACACTCATAGCACTTCAAATCAGAAGCACCACGGCCACGGCCAGCATCACCTCCTCCACGACCACCACCCCCTCCACGGCCACCACCACCGCCTCGGTTGTGAGACTGCTCTACTCTCCATCCATTCTTGCCTATCCTTACAGTATAGAGCATATGTACATCAAACTCTCTGCACCGTAATAATTTAGCTTCCAGAAGCAGAATGAATACCATCTAAATCCCGAATGGCATCTCGGGCATCTCTTGAGTCTTCAAAATCAAGAAAAGCGTAACCAGGTGGTCTTCTAGCAACCCAAACGCTACACATCAAGAAAATGAGATCAATTTACAAGCTTTTACATTCAAAGACCTACACAAGCTAAAAGAATCATATAATTACCTCCTGATCACTCCATACACACGAAACTCATCTTCGAGTTCACGCTCCGTAACTCGCGGATCCAAATTACCCACATACACACGCGACATTTTGTTCCGCTACCTGCAAATTTGAGCCACGCATATTTAAAGATCAATCTTTCGATCTCCTACTCAGAATTTACAACACATATGAACCGATCAGAGAGATAACAACGACAAGTAAAGCGCAGAAGAGGTAAATCAAAATCACCTGAAGAAACAAGAGAAACGGAGTGAAACTAGGGTTCGACCTGAAGATGGGATATTTCCATGTGTGTCACTTTTTCTAAGCAATGAGGCCTCAACTGATTACAGAACACTAAGGCCCAATCAACCTTTTGCCGCACAGTAAATACGGGTTCCGCAAGATACCCTTAACCTTGTACCCGAGCTAAACCGATCTGAAATTACCCAAACTCATCCACAAATAAGGGTAAGCAAAAAAACCGAACGGAACCGTAATTAGGTATTTTGGTTGGGTTTCGGCTAATCAAATAATCCGTTTGAATATTATTTTAAAACCATTTCGGTTTCGGTTTGGTTCGGTTTCCATTTAAAACCGTAAAACCGATTGAGTTTTCGGGTTTTTAAAATTTAATAAATTAAAATTAGTGTTATCAAATTTGCTCACGTAGTTATTTTGAGAAATGATATTCATATGAGTAAACCCTTAAAATTAAAATGTGTTATATATAGACTTTTCCTAATTAAATTTCCATTAAATTTTCATATTTTTTATTATTTTGGACTTGTTCATCTCTCTATTCTAGTCTTTGTAGGATCAATTTAATTTTTTAATTTTTAAATTTATGATTATTTAATTTTGATTCCATTATTAATTATTTATGTTTTTTCAAACCGGTAAAAACTGAAACCAAACGGAACCGAAGTCTACATGAGTTTTTTATGGTTTCATTGTTTCTTAAACTGAAAAACCGGAAAACCGACGAACCGAACCGCAACCAAACCAAAATACAAGCGGTTTCTATATGGGTTGAGTTTTTGCTAAACCGAAAACCCGAAAAACCGGTGAAACCGAACAATAACCGAATCGAAAACCGAAACGCCCACCCCTATCCACAATCATCCTTAACTTCTAAAACCGAAAAACTGGAATCAAATTCAGAACCAAATAGATATCCAAATATTCAAGACTTAAATTAATTCACAAATATGTTAATTTTAGGTAGGAACATTCAAATAATTCGAGTACTTTGACCATTTTTTCATTGTTATTTTTGCGGTTATTTTGAATATTTTTAGATCTATTATGATAATTAAATAAAAATAAATTATTTGTTATCTTATATCATGTTTATAAGAAAAATTCCATAGCATAACCACACCTTGAAGTTTTTTTTTTTTTTCGCTTTTTCCCCGAAAACCTCTCTTGTTCGCCCTAGCCGCCTAAGGAACCTTTCCTCGAGATCTCGCCGTGCTTGACTTCGGACCGGTGCGGTGGCTCTCTTAGCACCGGCATCGGTCCGATAGTCCTTCCTTGCTTTCCTTTTAGTTTCCCTTCTTTGCATTAGTTGGTTGTGGTCCTTGCTCCTATGTCTTTTTGCTTCTCTGGTGGTTTTAGAGGTGACTAGTGGTGGTGCTTTTAGATCTGAGGTGTAGCAGAGGTTCCGGTCCAAGTAGGACCTCGGAGCTGCTTTGGCAGCATACGCCTCACCGTAGGCGGTCCTTTTTGCTCCTCTTCAGTTCCAGGTCACCTCCGGCGTCGTCTTCTCTGTGGTGCAATCTCTCTCCCTCCCTTGGGTCTTGGTCTCTGTTGGTTCAACAGCTACCTGTGTCTCGTAGTTCTGGTGTTGTGAGCTTGTTCTAACCCTCCGGTTCGTCGCTTTATTTACAGAGGGTCAAGTTTGGTTTCTTCCCATCAGTTTTGGAGGCTCATGCGATTCACCTCTGCTGGTTCAGGTTTTGATTTTCTTCTTCCCAAGTCTGGTGATGGTTGCTTATGGTTCGGACCGGTCTCGATCTCTTGCCATTCTCCTTTTGTTTGGCTTTATCCGGTTTGAGCTTGTTGTGCTCCTTGTCTCTACATTTTGATTTGGTCGAAATATAATCCTTCCCAAGTCTACTTGCGAGTTTGTTGTCTTTGTCCTTGTGACATTGCTGTCTCCGGTTCCTGTTTAGTGTGGTCAGGATAGTAGTCTTGTTGTTTCATCTCGAGAGGTAGGTTTAAAATTTGATGGGAGGCTCTCTAATCGCTTGTCTATTTTTCCTTTGCGATGTTTGTTTCCTCTCAGGTTTTGGGAATGTTTTGAAGAGGAACCTGTTCCTTATGGTTGTGTACTTGTTGTTGCCTTTTGGATCGGTTTTGGGATGTTTTTCGTGTTTAGTTTCCCTCTTTTGGGCTATGTTTCTGGGTTTTCCAGCTTTGTATTCCACGTTGTATGTCTAAATTGCTTCAATAAATTGGTTTAGATGGCAAAAAAAAAAAAAAAAACCACACCTTGAAGTTTTAGTTCCCAAAATACCATTTAATGTTTAATTTTTCAAAAATACCATAAAAAGTTGTTTTCCAAAAATATCACTTACACTAAAAAAAAAAAAATTAAGAGCTAATAATGTATTTTTTTTTTTTGTTGGGTTCACTAATATAGGGAGAAGGCATGTGGCCATATCCGACCATATAATCAAATTTTGTGTTGAATTCATAACGTACTATTTTTGCAAAAAAAATTATGTAACTATGTTCAAATAAATTTTAATAGCCGGTAGATAAAAAAACTAGAAACTATAAACTTGGCATACTTAAAACGAGGGGAGACAGGGTACAACCACACGAAAACTTTGACCTCTTACTTTAGTTACACAAAACTTTGTTAACGGTTTTAAACAACACATAATTCTTTGATTCTGGATTAAACCACATAATCGTTTAATTTTGACGGTTTTCATTTAATCCGTACCTAAACCGTGTTGAAATCAAACTTAAACCAAAATCTGGTCTACAACCAATGATTTTGATGATTAACCAAAATCAAACTTTTAAACCACCATCAAACCTTTAAACCAAAAATCAATACCAAACTCAAATTAAACCCGACTCTCTCTCTTCTTCGCATGATAGACAAAAAAAAAAAAATCTTCTCCCCCATTCACGATTCTTCACTGTCGAATCATTAGTTCGATGAGGTCAAAATCGAATCTCTAAACGAAACCCCCGCTGGTTCGTCGACTTCATCTGGAAACGTGTCTGAAAGAGTCGCCGGGATTCCACCACCAAAAATCTGTTGGTGTGTGTCACACAGTTGTGGAGCTAAAGTCAAAGAGTAGCTGCAATCCATGTTGAATGTATTATCGTTGTTTATATGCTTCAGATAATCGGGTACTTTATATAAAATTATGTCTTGACCACAAAAAATTTGATGCCTATGATTATGAATCCTATTGATTCATTATTCTGTTTGTGAGAATTGTATTAGTTGATGAATGATGGCCATATTTTCAAGTGGGTAGATGAAGTTTCTGGTGATTTGAAGTCGAAAATGTTTGAAGAAGAGTTGTTGCAAAGGATGACTAAGAGTATAGAGTATGAGAGAAAGAAGCTTGAGCAGATGGGAATTGAGGTCGAAGATAGACTGATTGAGAGGATTGAAGTAGAAATATTGAATGTATTTAGAAGGCATTGTGTATTGTGGTTGTCGTTGGGGCTGTTATCATGGTTGGCTTTGCAAAGCTATTTGATTAGTTTATCCTGGGTTATGTGTTGAGTTAGTGGGTTTGTGATGCATTTTGTTTGTTTTTTTGTGATGCATTTTGGTTCAAATTAGTATCTTGACTCTCTTTGTTTATGTTGAATCTCTTGAGTACTTAAATGATCAATGACTTTCTTTGTTTATGTAGACTCTCTTGATACTCAAACATAAATGACTTTCTTTGTTTACCATGGCTGTTGTTTACCCAAAAAAGTAAATTGTACCATTAAGAAGCAACATAACTTACAAAGAAGAAGAGAGGGGGGTTTTAACAAATAGTGGAGGTGATAAAGGTGATAAAGAGGTAGTAGAAGAGAGAGGTGATAAAGAGGTAGTAGAAGAGAGAGGAGTTTTAAATATATCAAAGTGTCAATGTAATTTGTCACCATACATCCAAGTACTCTTCTAAGAGGCCAAAAACCTAAAAAAAAAAAAANAACTAAGTAATGACTTCTAAACCATGATCCATCTTCACGCATCATCAACTTGAGAGAGTGGCTGTGTAGAGCATTCTCCACCATGATCCTGAAACAACAATGAAAGCTTATAACATCCACGTTATACCATGGAAAACATTTTAAAACACCAATACCATATCACTTACCTTTTTACTCTGTGAGCATGTCCGCTTATTGTGGCCTTGTCCTCCACAATTTTTGCAATGCATATGTCT
>OVAF01001280.1:1281-23902 GCA_900406245.1 Odontarrhena argentea | reverse complement strand
CAAAAAAATGTTTTACAGTTTAAATGTTTTACATATTTGTTTCAACAACTTACATTGCAGAGCGTTTAAAACGGGTATTTACATATTTACACGGTGAAACTATTTTAAAGATAAATCATTAGACTAAATTTTTTTGAAAATACTATTGATCAAATAAAGTTTAGGGACGATGACACAACTATTTAAATATACTTTTTTACCCGCGTGTTAACGAGGGTCCTAATCTAGTACTAATTAAAATCGAAAAAACCCCAATAGAAACTCTAATTTCTTTAATTTTCTCCCAATTCAAACCAAATTCAATTTTCTTCTCATTATCTTTTACTCTGATGAGTGACTTTGAATAACCCAAAGCTTCACTCAATTCAATCGCCGATTTTATCCCCAATGGGTCGAATAAAACACAAAGCACGAAGACTCCCAAATTCTCCACCTCCTCCTCCAGGAGAAAACACTCCTCCACCATCCCCTCCTCAACTTGCGGATCCTCCAATTGATGAAAACGAAAAGGGAGAATCTTCAGAAGGGATATGATCAGCAGACTTAAAGACTACTAAGAGCAATGAATCAGGGATTAGAGAAGAGCCGGATGAATCATGTAGCAAGGCGAAAGCGGTAAGGAGAACTTATTGTGAATGTAAAGTATGTATGACTCGGTATAACACATGCTATTTTTTATTATTATTGTAGGCTTTGGATAGGGCGAATGAAACGGGTATGGGAGTTATGCCACCTTTAAGATTCTATATAAAGAAAAATCAATACCCAAAGACTATCAAGATTGCAACGAGATCCTACGTAGCAAAGGCGGAGAAAGAAATCAAGAAAATGCTCGATAGTCATGAGAAGGAGTGGTTCCTCAATCAGCCACAATTCAACCACTTCTTTCACATGCATCGAGATGCAAACTACAAGTCTATGGGAATGTGAAAGAAGTGGTTGAATTGTGGCTGATTGAGGAACCACTCTGCTACTTCTCCACATGGATCGCATAGAGAATAGTAAAGAATTGTGGTTCGTTGTGAATGAGGTACCAATCTAGTACTCCATAAGAAAGCATGCCCTTATATCAGGTTTATTTTTTCATAAATACCCGAACAATTACGAAGAGGGTTGGGGATTTGAAATTTGCGGAGAAGAATTTCAAGGTGAAGTATAATGAGGAGACCCTAATACGAAACTTTTACTTTGTAGTTAAAAAAGATCTGACACCAAAAAAAACTACGAATATAATAAACAATAAATTTACGCTAAATTTTTGGCATACTTTTTTTGGGAAAGCTCCAAAGTACATGTACATGGATATTGTGTTCAATTGAATTGTTTAANTTTAAAAAAAAATCCCCTTTTTTTTTTTTTTTTTTTTTTGGGTTAGAAGAAATCACCTTAACATGTTTTATTTCATCGTACAAATAAACCTAAGTTAATGGACTCAATCATTCTCTAACATATTTTATTTCATAGAAATTTGTATTTGTTTTTAAGATAATTTGGTCCGAATTAATTTTAGACCAAGTTTACATACCTATGTTGAATAACTCTTAAATATTTGTATTTTTTTTAGGAGATTTTATTGGTCCGAAATGTTAGAACAATTATGTAAATGATTTCTCCAAAACGATGTTATTGTTAGAGGATTATTAATGTATAAATAGGTGAATTATTGCGAAACCAATACAGATTAGTTCAATAGTCATGTATTTGATCTTTAAGATATTAGGTTTTGGGGTTGAGTTTTAATTCCATCTTAGTTTGTTTTGATGGTTTGTTTTTATGTTATTTCCTCTTTTCGGAATCTCTTTGTTTTAAATTTTGTAGTTCTTTATCTTCGGGAATCTGTTGATCCTTAGACTTTATTTCCAAAATTCCAGGTCACTATTATGTGTTCACCGGCTTTGTTTCTATCTTATGTACATCAATATATTCATAGTTGAAAAAAAAAATATGGTCATATCACTTTTTTTCCGTCATGTCATAATACTTTTTGGATATATATATCACTATTATTCGAAAAAATCACTTCTTTTTTAATGGTTAGAAGATAATTTTTTCTCTTTTGATTAATTGTGACTGGTAAATATAGAGTGGAATTTGGTAGAAATGTTATTTTTATGTCAAAGTGAAAACGTAACTTGTTGAAATTTGTATACAGAGGCGCCTTATCTTACTTGTTGAATTTGGTAGAAATGTTATTTTTATGTCAAAGGGCCTTATCTTATCTCATTTTCAACACTCTAATAGAAAGAGACAGAGGCGCCAACAAATTCTGTCCACTTCCTCTGATTCTCCAAATTGAAATATGTATTATCATCACTTTCAAACTCTAATCTCTCCTCATCATCATCATCATCATCATCTTTCTCCCTCTCGCTTTCTCTTCACCCATGGCGGATTCCAAGGAACTCGGCACGGCCACCCGCCGTATCTCCATCGTCACCAATCACCTCATTCCCTTCCCAACTCGCGATGACTCAGTGGAACTCTGCATTGCTTCGTCGATGGATGACAATTACCACAAGGTTCACGGTCAAGTTCCGACCCACAAAGTCGTTTGGCAAAAAGCTAACTTCGTCGCCGGCGAAGAGAACAAAGAGTTTGTTGACATTCTTTATGAGAAAGCTCTTGGCGAAGGCATTGCAAAGGTTTGGGCTTGTAAGATGTTTGACGAAATTCCTGTGAGAATTCAGTTGGATAAGTTTTTTTTTTGTTCTGCAGATTACTATAAACCGCCCAGAGAGAAGAAACGCCTTCAGGCCTCAAACCGTGAAGGAGCTTATGCGTGCGTTTAACGATGCCAGAGATGATAGCTCCATAGGAGTTATCATACTCACTGGCAAGGTAAACTAACTACTTACGTCAGTGTCTAGTTATAAGCTTTGTGCCAACTTTCAAAATCCTGCTTTGGAGTTAATTACTAGTATTCCTCTGTTTTGGAAACGATTCTTTCTTCTGAAAAAGAGTATGTCAATGCTACAGGGAACCAAAGCATTTTGCAGTGGTGGTGATCAAGCATTGAGAACACCAGACGGTTATGCTGATCCCAAGGATGTTGGCCGCCTTAATGTCCTTGATCTTCAGGTATGTCCTCAATCTACTAGACTCAAATGAAGTGTGGGTTTCCTTGTCCTAGTTTGATTCAATTTAGTTTCTACCTTCCTTCATCTGTTTGTACTCAGGTTCAAATCCGCAGATTGCCAAAACCTGTTATCGCAATGGTAAGCACCTTCAGATTTACTGCTGGTTAATTCTATGCATCTTTGTACTGATCTTGGATCAAATACCTCTTATATTATGCATGTATGCCCATGTGCCAAAAGCATTTCCCGTTTCCAATCTGTTTGCTTTTGGACTGAGCCAGGTTGCTGGTTATGCTGTTGGAGGAGGACATATCTTGCACATGGTCTGCGATCTGACTATTGCTGCAGATAATGCTATATTTGGTCAAACGGGTCCTAAGGTTCTCCCTCTGGCTTTTGTTTTAGTCTTGAATGTGTCAGTGAAGTAGAAACCAGAGTTATTGATAATCCTCGTTGATCATGTGAATCAACTTTCTATCTGCAGGTTGGAAGTTTTGATGCTGGTTATGGCAGTTCCATCATGTCTCGACTGGTAATTTCTCGATAAAAGTAGAACTCACTGATTCCGTGATGGAACATCCACAATCTAACAATCATAGGCTGATCAAAATGTCTGGAAAAAAAAAAAAAAACAGGTTGGTCCTAAAAAGGCACGAGAAATGTGGTTCATGACGAGATTTTACACAGCATCTGAAGCAGAAAAGATGGGACTTATTAATACAATTGTACCGGTAAGATAATCAGTAACGCCATAATGTTATAACTGATTCACAAGATACATCTTTCTGTTTGCTGGTAATTGTTTTGTTTCTCCACTGAGACATATTTGTGTTCCAGCTAGAGGATTTAGAGAAAGAAACTGTGAAATGGTGCAGAGAAATCTTACGGAACAGCCCAACTGCAATTCGAGTGCTTAAGGCAGCACTCAATGCAGTTGATGATGGCCATGCCGGACTTCAGGTACTCCCTTCAACCAACCTGCTTAACTTGTGTGTATATACAACTACAAAGAGGCATTTTACAAATTTTATTGGTTGCAGGGTCTAGGAGGTGATGCGACACTCTTATTCTATGGAACCGATGAAGCTACTGAAGGAAGAACAGCTTATATGCAACGCCGACCACCGGACTTCTCTAAATTTCCCCGGCGACCTTGATCTCACAAGTAGCTCACTTTCAGGTGTCTTCATACAACATTTGCCCTCATTTCATTCGAAGTTTTTTCTCGTTTTGGTTTGTTTTGTTTACCAAATTGATTGCTGGAATAAGTTGTACTTCGAATATCATAGAAACTATGAAGTTTGAATTTGTAGACCGGCAGTTACATTCCACATAAAAAAACTTTTAGTATTACTACAGAAGTGGACTTTGGAGAGGTGACATAAAAGCAAATACAATCGTTTATTGGAAGATTGATCCTGTGGGAAGTTGTTAGAATATTTCGTAATGAGGGAAAAAAACCAACTTCAACGTCGCCTCATATCTCCTTTGGTAATGACCAGCTTTGTATGTGTTCCATCCACACAAAGTTTGAGAGTGTACAAAGAAATGTTAGGCAGGGAAACACTTGTCAATGATCTTGGTTTCTGCAAATGACTACTAGATCGAATCTAGTTAAAACAAACATGCTATAAGTGTACACATGGAAAACACAAGTAGTCTATTAAAGTTGTCTGTTCATATAATAATAATTTAGATAGAAAATTAATTACTTGGAAAAACCAAAGAAAAGACATGCGAACACTTGTACCCTGTGTCTCTCTGTTTGGAGTACACGCTGAGAAACTAAAGAGACAAGTGTTGAAGTCTTGCGCACACAACTGTCTGTCGCTGGTAAGTAGTGAAGCAGGAGTCTACTTAATTATTTCCACTAAAAAGAAGCCATGCAGCAAGAAGAGAGAGAGAGAGAGAGTGGTGAAAAAAATGGAACAGATTTGGTCTCTGCTTAGCATTATCCTGGTTCTCGCTGTCTCTGGGAGTTGCGGCGATGTTTTGAGCAGGAACGATTTCCCCGAGGGCTTTGTTTTCGGATCCGGCGTTTCTGCTTATCAGGTTCGCCATTCTACTCTACTTTATAGGTTTCTTTCTTTCCATTTTCTACTCTGATTTTTACTTTGTTTGTCTCTGGAAAGTGGGAAGGTGGTGCGAATGAAGATGGGAAAAAGGCTAGCGTCTGGGATACTCTCGTTCACTCTAGTCAGTTTTTTCATTTTTCTCTCTTTTGTTTGGATTTTATAGCATAGTAACTCGTCGTCCATATAACATGCTCTGGTCCTCAGCCCGAGGCGATGTTTTCTTTCAAAAAAAAAAAAAAACAACAAAAAGAAAAACTAAACTCGTTGTCTTTTCGGCTTTGATAGGCACTAAGAAAGTGTCGGGTAACGGAGACAGAGCATGTAATGGGTATCACAAGTACAAGGTTGTTTCTATCAACCAATTAAGGAACTGATTCCTTTAATAAAACCCATTCTCCTAATCTTAGAAAGTTTTTCTACTTGTTTACTGTGGCAGGAAGATGTGAAGCTCATGGTGGAAACTGGCATTAATGCTTTCAGACTCTCAATCTCGTGGTCTAGAATTATACCGAGTATGTCTTGCCGATTTAATTTATACATGTACTTGAATTAGTTTTGACTTGCTTATCTTATTAGATGGAAGAGGTCCTGTTAATCCAAAGGGGATACAGTTCTACAACAGCTTCATTCAAGAACTTATTAATAATGGTAAGAACCATCTTCATATCCCACCACTTTGGCTTTAGGCCTTTAGCACCTATTAACTAGGCTTAATGCAGGAATTGAACCGCATGTTACATTGTACCACTATGATCATCCTCAGTCTCTTGAGGATGAGTATGGAGGATGGCTCAACAGGAGAATCATGTAAGGCAAGCCAAAACCAGCATTTACTTGCCTTTTTCAAAAGTCAAAACTATTAAGCGTAATTTTGGCATTGCAGTGAGGACTTTACTGAGTACGCAGACGTCTGCTTCAGAGAGTTTGGGAACAAGGTCAAATTCTGGACCACGATCAACGAGGCTAATATATTCACTCTTGCAAGTTACGTCGATGGTATAGCACCGCCTGCTCGTTGCTCCTCGCACTGCTTGTCTGGGAATAGCTCGACTGAACCATATATCGTAGGCCATAATTTGTTGCTTGCGCACGCCTCTGCTTCAAGATTGTATAGACAAAAATACAAGGTAGACTTACTCTTGGAAATATGAGAGTTTATTCCCACAAGAGCATTAACACATGTTATAATGGTGCAGGATTTTCAGGGAGGTTCCGTAGGCTTTAGCTTGTTTGCAGTAGGGTTTGCTCCTTTCACAAGCTCCAAGAATGATGAAATCGCAGTTCAAAGAGCTAATGATTTCTACCACGGCTGGTGAGTCAAATATATGTTTTTCCAGTGAGGGAAATATATCAATCCAAGGTCTTAAAATGAAATCTAAATCCAGGATGCTTAAGCCTCTTGTATTCGGAGATTATCCAGATGAAATGAAAACAAGGGTTGGATCAAGACTGCCAAAGTTCTCAGAGGAAGAATCAGAACTAGTTAAAGGCTCCTCTGACTTCTTAGGAATCATGCACTACCTTGCAGCCATTGTCACAAATATCAAAGTCAGACCTTCTCTTCCAGGAGACTTCAGTTTCTACTCAGACATGGACGTACCTATGACTTGTAAGGAATCATACTCAAATCTTTGAACAACAAACTAACTTTATGTTCTTTTTGTCTTTGCTAATTATTTCTTATTCGTTTCACTGCTTGGGCGGATAGTCCTGGGGAATTATTCAGCTTTCGAGGTAAGAGTTTTGATTGAAAACGTAGATGCAAAACTCGTAATATTCCATATTCCCAATCCATCTTTCTTTGTTGTTTGGACTAGTACCCTCCTGTTCCACGGGCTTTGGAAAGTATTCTGGAGTATCTAAAGCAGAACTATGGAAATCCTCCTGTCTACATTCTTGAGAATGGTCTCTGTCTCTCTCTCTCTTCTGTGATCTGTCTCTTATCTTTTTGTCTTAGTCTGCTCAGTTCCCTTGCTAATGCAAACAAATAGGTAAACCAATGAAGCGAGATTTGCAGCTGCAACACATTGACATACCAAGGATTGAGTTTTTACATTCTTACATTGGCGCTGTTCTCAAAGCTATAAGGTTAGTCAAGTGTTTCTTACCGTATCTACCTTTCTTGGACTGTGTAAAAAAAGAAAAAGGGGCATTACTACTTGTAGGAATGGATCAAACACAAGAGGCTACTTTGTGTGGTCGTTTATGGATTTGTACGAGTTACTGAGCGGATACGAATATTGTTTTGGATTGTACTCTGTCAATTTTAGCGATCCTCATCTCAAAAGATCTCCTAAACTCTCTGCTCATTGGTACTCTGCTTTTCTCAAGAACAACATGACCTTTCTTGGTTCTCAAGGTATCGCGCAACAGCAGAGAAACTTCTCCTTTTCTTCTTAGGAATATTGCATTCATATATTTTGGTGAACCTCTATCGGTTTTTAGATCTGTAATGGAAATACAATTTCTTGTCATGTTGAGTTAGATTTTGCTTGCCATTTGAAGTGCAACAGTTGTCCTTGTTTCATTTCAGTCGAAGTCTTTTGTTTTGGTCCGTTTTGTTTACCAAATAAATTTAGATTTCATGTTAATTAATAGCATTCAACTTGAACACTTGAGAAATAGTTTAAGAGATCACAAAAGACTAACCTTTTAAAAAGTAGTCATTTACCATAAGCAAGAAACTGGAAATGGATCATCGATCTGATCAAGAATGGCTGATACTGTGTCCTTGGACTCCTTCAAGAGTTTGATACTCTCTTGCTTGCCACCGACGGGGACTCCTCCAGCAACCTTTTAACCCCGACTCTGCTACTGCTTCTAAAATCCACAATTTCAGCTACCATTGCCTTTTGAAACTCCTTGTTGACAAGATTTTGCATGGTGAAGTGCAAATGCAGCGTGAGGTTGTCCACGATTCTTCGCAATACTATAGTCCAATATGACGAAATTATTATCTTCATGTCGATAGCCTGTTGCAGCAAGTGCGCGTGATACTTCCTTAGATGTGAAATCTTGACAACTCCAAATCCATCTGAGGAGAAGTGCTCTGGGTTTCTGGGGTCATGTAGAACAGAGTTGACAAACTTTTGTTGTGAAGCTGTCTTGTGAGTCCAGGACATCATGTACTCAGGGTCACAGGTGTAATATGTCATCTTCTCCGTCTCAACAATCTCAATCACTCGATTCACAGAATGTTCCTTCATCTTGCAGATTAGATTTCGACCAGCTCGTTTGATGGAAGATTGAATCTGAGGGAAGTTCTCCGAGTACTTGGTGATGACTGATGAGAGCACAACTTCAATGTAATCCCATATGTCTCTGATGAACTCGAGCAGCTTTTTGTGTATAGCATCCACATATTGTGAGAGAATAGCTAAGAATGCTGATCCTTGAAGAAAGTTAGGTAAGCCAACACATTTGTGTTCTTCAAGGATCTTGATTTCATCCATCAAGAACTCGCTTGCATCCCCTGGTTGTGCCTGCAGATCATCTGAGAATTGCTTTAACATATCGTCCATACGAGCGGTGCAATGCATGTTTAGATCAATTGGGTATTCAGAGAAATCTCTTTGGACAAGGATCCTTAAGAGAGACTCCTTGGCAGAACTAATGATGTCCATCAATTCAAGGACACTGAATTCCATCCTCTCATTGATCTTCTTTTTGATTTCAGGCAAACACCGGGTGATCATCGTTGACTGAATTTGTATTAGCTTGTTAGCTAAAACCGGGATGCCCACAATGTCTTTGTCAATCATACAGAGCAGTGGATGAGTCCTGAAGAGTAATTCCTCTTCCTTCCTAGCTTTCTGAAATGTCTCATCCCCTATGCGGTTTCTAACACAGACATAACCAAGACGAATACTCAGCCTTGTCAGCTTTTGTCACAACAGCCAGAGTCCGTTCACCGGTTTGGTCAACTTGCCTAGACATAAGAATGGATTCACAGGTGGTGAAATCAACGGTTGCTGGCAGAACATTGAGGATGATGGAATCTTGTGGCTCAATGTACTTCATGATCATCCCGGAAATCTGTTCATAAATGTCTTCTGGCTGTCCATTCACCGGAACCCGAGTTATCCCTGGGAGATCAACTATTGTGAGATCAGGAATCTCTGCCTTCTTCATATGGAGGGTTAAGGGAGTGTCCGAAACACCTTTACCAGACCCTGCAACACGAATAAATATTAGTAGTATCAGATTAAAATCATAGTCAAGAATATGAAAACACTATAACGTTTCATCAGATAACAACATAACAAGTAACACCTCTTATACTAGCTATAGCATTCATGTATAAGTAACTAAATCAGCTAGAGAGAGAAAGACAGAAGATACCAGCAATGTCATTGGTTGCAGCACAAATGGCTTCAGCGATGTGTTCCTCATCCGTAGGGACAATTTTGTCACTGTACTCGAGCCAGATCTCAGGTTCAGGGCTAGAGCTTCGTTGAAGCTTCATCACAAGAGGAACCCTAGTGCATATTCCTTGTCCACAAGGCAAACTGATTCCTGCTAAAGACTCGAGAACACTTGACTTCCCCGAAGACTGGTCTCCAACCACAACTATGGTCGGAAGCTGAATCTCTTCTGTCATCACATTCAGGTTCTTCAACTTATCCACTGTGTCAAGTAACGGCCTGATCCTATCATTGTAAGAGGATACAATTGGTGCTTCACTGGAGAAATCATATTCGTCTTGATTTGTTTTGGCAATAGCTGAAGAAGAGGTTCTCGATACGATATGCTTCTGACCACCTCCCATCTTTTTCTTTGAGACAAAAGAAATACAGAGGAGATTGGTTTAGACCAGAGCAAAGTAGCACGAAAACAAGTTTTATATAGGTTTTTGACAATAAAAAAAAAAAAAGAAAAAAAAAGGAAATACTGAAATAATTTGCAAAACAAAAGCAAAAGGGTTTTAAGTACTTAATTAACTACTGCTTCAAATTTCTTTTCCTGCTTTGACTTTTGCTGAAAGAAAAAGTAAATTTCATGATGGGGAACACCACACACCCATAACAACGACAGAAAAAAAAGTTCCCTTGTTCAAAAACGCGGTCAAGGCGGTCGATTAGTCGCCGTATTTTCGCTTGGCGTCAAGGTACCGACGGGACTCTGTATAATCGGACAACTAATCGGAATTTTTTTTTTTTTTGGTTTTAAAGTTCAAAATTGGTAGATGTGTTGTAGATCTATCATAATAGTATAGGATTGATGATTAAAAACGATCTTTAATGATAAGATGGTGACTGAAAAAAGAGAGGAAACGTGATTACAGTTGCAGAGTTTCATGGAGGAAGAAGAAGATAAGGACAATTGTGTCATTCAACATCAGTAAAGCCAAAAAAAAAAAAATAATATAACCAAAATCCAGCCAACTTTATCGAACATGTTACATGTTTGACTTTATTCAAGTATCTGCCCATCTGACTACGAAAGTTTTCGTGTCTATTACCAAACAAATAATATATATACGTATATATGTATAAAATGTATAAAAATAAATCCCCGATAAATCCCCGATTAATCCCCGAATAATCCAGTAATCGCTAGGCCCAGTCCGAGCGCCCGACTAACGCCTAGCGAAATTTCGAACCTTAAAAAAAACTAAAGAGCTTCTTCCAGTTCCAGTTCCAGTTCCACACAAATTATTCGAAACATTAACATAGCCGATTAAAAAAAAAAAAACATAGCCGATAATGGTTTTTTAAAATAAAAAAGCCCAAAAGCCCAACTCCACCAAAAACCCTCAGCAGACCCGGCCCAACTCAACTTCACGCACCGCTCAACGATCTCCATAGCCAGAGTTCTGATCAACAATGGCAGCCACAGCGTCCTTGGACTCCTTCAAGAGCTTGATACTGTTCTTGAGCTTCTCCCTCTTGTTCGCCACCGACGGTGACTCCTCTAGCATCCTTTCAATTCCTCCACCAGCTCTTGGATCCACCATCTCAGCCACTATCTCCCTCTGAAACTGACTGTTCACCAGATTCTTCACAGAGAATTGGAGATACAGAGCAAGATTATCCACAATCCTTCGCAGGACGATGGTCCAGTAGGATGTTATCCTCATCTTCATGTCGAAAGCCTGTTGCAGCAAATGAGCGTGATACTTCCTTAGATGCGAAATCTTCACATCTCCGAATCCAGGTAAAGAGAATAACTCAGGCTCGTCCTCATCGTATAACACAGCATTGATGAAGTTCTGTTGCGAAGCTGTCTTCTGGGTCCAAGATGTCATGTAATCAGGGTTACATGTGTAATCTGTGAGCTTCTCCATCTCAACGATCTCAATCACTCGATTCACAGAGGTTTCTTTGATTTTGGTTATCAGATTCCTACCAGCCCTTTTAATGGAGGATTGAATCTGTGGGAAGTTGTCTGAGTATTTGGTGATGACGGAGGAAAGAACAACTTCAACGTAGTCCCATATCTCCTTAATGAACTCAACTGGTTTTGTATGAACATTATCCACATGCTGTGAGAGTATGGCCAAAAAGGCTGATCTGGGAATGAAATTGGGCAGTCCAACACATTTGCATTCGTCCAGAACTTTGATTTCGTCCATCAGAAACTCGGTGACATCCTTGGGCTTTGCTTGCAGATCATCTGAGAATTGGCTTAACATATCAGCCAAGCGAGCAGTACAGTGCATTATTTGATCGTCTGGGAATTCCGAGAAATCTCCTTGGATCAGAATTCTTAGTAGAGACTCTTTCGCAGAATTAATGATATCTATCAGTGACATCAATGCTTCCCCACTAGAAGCCATTACCATTGGCAGCTTGTTCAGCTCCAAGACTGAACTTTCCATCTTATTATTGATCTTGCGAACAATTTCAGGTAAACAGCGGGCAATCATGGTTGCCTGTATGAGCATTAACTTCTGAGCTAGCACAGGGATGCCCACAATGTCATCATCAATCAAGCACAGCATTGGATGAGTTCTGAAAAGCAACTCCTCTTGCATCCTAGCTTCTTCGTATGTTTCTTCACCAATGCGGTTTCTCACACAGACATAACCGAGTCCAATACTCACATCATCTGCAGTTACTTTCTGCAGCAGTCCTTCAGGAGCCATGTCGGCCTTAGTGACAACAGCCAAAGTCCGCTCACCGGTTTTGTCTACTTGTCTAGACATCCGAATGGATTCACAGGTGGTGAAGTCGACCGTAGCGGACAGAACATTCAGGATGATCGACTCTTGGGGCTCTATGTACTTCATAATCATTCCAGAGATCTGCTCATAGATGTTTTCCGGCTGCCCATTCACCGGAACTCGAGTTATCCCAGGAAGATCGACCATGGTAAGATCTGGAACACCTTCTTTCTTCACATGGAGGGTCAGGGGAGCGTCTGAGACCCCTTTACCAGATCCTGCAGCATAATAGGTATTACGATTAAGTTTGTATGATATGATAGCCAAAACTGGTTTGTGCTAAACTTATCATATAGCAAGCTAGTATAATTATCACCATGAACATATCAGACCAGTAAAGACCTAACTATATAGTTCCAGAATCAACACATCTAACTACTTGTAATCACTTGTAATACATGTTTCAGAGTAAGGTCTCATATTCACAGTAATCTCTCTAGCAGGTTTTGCAGAAATATGCATTCGTCAATGAAAGATAAAGAAGAGAGAGAGAAAACATACCAGCAATCACGTCCGTTGCACAACAGATGGCTTCAGCGATGTGTTCCTCATCCGTAGGAACAATTTTGTCACTGTATTCGAGCCAGATCTCAGGTTCAGGGCTAGAGCTACGCTCAAGCCTCATCACAAGAGGAACCCTAGTGCAGATTCCTTGTCCACGAGGCAAACTGATTCCTGCTAAAGACTCGAGAACACTGGACTTCCCGGAAGACTGGTCTCCAACCACAACAATGGTGGGAAGCTGGATTCCTTCCCTCATCACGTTAAGGTTCCTAAGCCTGTCCACAGTATCAAGCAACGGCCTGATCCGATCATTGTAGGATGACACAATCGGTGCTTCAACTGGAACAATTTTGTTGTCAGGATCTACGGTAACAATGGCGAGAGAAGGAGAGGATTTAGTAACATGTTTCTTGCTACCTCCCATTTTTTTTCGAGACAAGACACGAGTGCAAGAAATAGAGTTAGAGACTAGAGAGATTGAAAGGTAAGTGATATATTTTCTCAGAGATATTCGAAGATATATATAGACATATGTAAATGAAAGAGCTTAAACGCTTAAGATGAAAAGATGTAGCTAGGTTAACGTGGTTTCAATAAAGTAGTTGGAAGTGAATAAAGTTAAAACAAGTCCATAAACAAAAGTTAAAACAACACCTAGATAGGTGAGCTAAAAGTGTACAAAACCCTTTTTGTTAAAAAAGAAAAACAAAAACAAAAAACAGAGAAAAAGACTTATAGTATAGGGACATTAAACTATAGTCACAATTACTCAGCAATAAAATGATGAAAGGTGTGCCCTTCCTCTATTTTTATAAGTCTATATTAACAGAGGTGCCCTTCCTCTGTTTGACCTTCTCTCTTCAATTTTTTGGTAGCTTAGTGGCAATCTTTTATGCCTCCTTTCCCATGCCTTGTTTGGGTCTTTGGATGTGGTTTTTGGTGATTTTTGTAAATGAGAAACTTACATGTGTTTTCTACAGGTTCTTTTATATATACTTCAGTTGACAAAAAAAAAAAAAAGATGATGAAAGAATGTACGTATATAGCTAACGTGCATGTTGGAATTGGAAAAGCTAATTAATTAAAACTTAAAAGTCCATAATTAGAGCTATGTAGCTCATACTTGAGGGCTTGGATCCTCTAATTTATGTGCATACGATGATTTAGATGCTCCAGTTAGCTAGATGCCGTGTTGACGTTTGGTATTTTCAGGCGTTTGTAATTATAACAAGAGGCGCAGCTAACATAAGGAAGTTCATTTTAGCTCATAGTAATAGCTGAGCACTCACTCCTCTTGCTAGATTTTTCATTTTATATAATTAATTTGCAAACTGAAAAAAAAATAAACGAGTGAGAAAAGCTCTCAGGCACGTTTCCCACAGTAGCTGAAGCCCGTGCTTCCTTCTGGTCAACTTGGCAGACTCATCCTCTTTACCTGCTGGATATTACCATGAATTGTTACTGGTGGTGGTAATTTTTCAAACGGTCCTTTTTTCAACGATCAGAAGACTTCCCTTTTTAACAAGTTGACCAGGCCAGGGGTTTTATCCACCGGTTACTCTAGCTACTATCAATTTAATAAACGATGCATTTTTGATATTTTTATTAACATCAATTGTAAGAATCATACATAATTTTACATCGATTATAAAATGATGTTTATTGGAATTGATTACAATAACCACCACTAATGGTTTGGTTTAGCCTTATTTTGTGAAAATTGATGTGAGCCCGGTTCTTTATACAAACTATTAGGTTTTTTTAATAAAATTAGAAATAAATGCAAAAGTGGTAATATATTTTTTTTTTAAAACAAACCAAACATGTCACGCCAATTTCTTTAAAAATCCATAGAATTTTGTTTTTAGTTTTTTTTTTTTTTTTAGAATAATGTTAGATTGTTAGGAAGACTCACAAAAACTAACCTCCCTAGATTTTAGAGAATCTAACTCTTTATGAAGATTATGTCACAAAAACTAACTCTTCGTAATCATTTTGCTTTCTAACAGTGTGTCTGCACCTGTTGACGTTTGGAATGCAACTTGGGAATTGCTATCGAAAGACATGCTGTACAAACGGAGAAAAGACACCAAGAGTCCAAGTTAGAACCTTTTTGATTTTTTTCATATAAAATTTAATTTTTTTCGTTATGATACTTAATTATAATATCGCTATCAATGTTTTCCAGATCTCACTTTATCCCAAGAACAGGTTAATAACCAGGCACTGGCGGAGATCGAAACTCTAATGCGTCTAAATGGAAGTTCTCTTATGCACTATAAACCGATCCCACTTCCAGATTCTTGGGCGTTTGATAAAAACGAAAACCCTTTGATCAGTGATGAGCTTAACTACAACCATGAGACGGAGAGGTTACTTATGGAAGATAATCTGAGGAAGATGACCGACGAGCAAGAAAAGTGTATGACGAGATATCAAATGCTGTTGACAACTCCAATGGTGGTATGTTTTCGTTTATGGATTTGGAGGGACCGGTAAAACCTTCTTGTGGAGTACTTTGTCATCATCTCTCAGGTCTAGAGGTCTCATCGTTCTTAACATAGCTTCCAGTGGAATTGCAGCTCTTCTTTTGGCCGGGGGTAGGACTTCTCATTCTAGATTTTCTATACCTATTCACGTGAATGAGTTCACTACATGCTCCATCACTAAGGGATCCCATCAAGCCGAGTTGATGGATAAAGCTAAGCTCATAATATGGGATGAAGCTCCTATGATGAGCAGACATTGTTTCGAGACACTAGATAGGAGTATGCGTGATATTCTAAGTTGCGATAAGCATTTCGGAGGAAAAGTTGTTGTATTCGGAGGAGATTTTAGGCATATTTTACCTGTGATAATTGATGGTGGACGAACGGAGACTGTTTTGGCTTCTTTGAATTCGTCTTCTCTCTGGAGAAGCTGCAAAGTTTTAGATCTCACGAAGAACACGAGACTTCTAGCAGGTCTTACAATGGAAGAAGCGCTTGAGCTTAGAGATTTCTCCAAATGGATTTTGGATATTGGTGATGGTACTATACAAGGTTGTGGTCAAAGTGACTTGGACAGTGCTACTACGGAGATAGATATACTAGACGATTTGTTGATACATGAATGTGAGGACCCCATACAGACAATAGTGAAAGAAGTTTATGGAACAACATGGCAGATCGAACGGAATCCTAGATTTTTCAAAGATAAAGCAATTTTGAGTCCAACTAATGCGGATGTAGATAAGGTGAACAAATACATGCTTGACTAACTTTCTGGTACGTTTTCGAATTTACACCATCTAATTTTATTTGTAATATATATTTGTTTTGTACTACACTAAATCAAAATTTGTTTTTTTCATAAATTCTCAGGTGAAGAGAAGTCTTATCTTAGCTCTGATAGTATTGATACGGCCGATTCTAGCAAAATGGATAGCATGGTGTATACTGCAGATTATCTGAATGCTATCAACATTTCCGGACTACCTCAGTATGATATGAGATTAAAGATTGGTGCTCCAATAATGTTATTGAGGAATATATATCCTAAGAGTGGTTTATGCAACGGTACAAGACTTCAGATTACCCAGATGGCTCCTTATGTTATCCAAGCTAAGATTATAAATGGTAATGATGATCTTATCGGTAAAAAAGTTTTGATTCCAAAGATGTATGTCTCTCCCCCTGATGCAAGATTCTCTTTTCGAATGAGGGGTAGACAATTCCGAGTGGCTCTCGCTTTTGCTATGACCATAAATAAGAGTCAAGGTCAAACACTTGAAAAAGTTGGTTTGTTTTTACCGAATCTTGTATTCGCTCATGGTCAGCTTTATGTAGCCGTATCAAGAGTCAAATCAAGATCCGAGCTGAAAATCTTGATTACCGACAAGGAAGGGAAGGTCAAGAAGAAAACTGATAATGTGGTCTACAAAGAAGAGTTTGGAAACGTGAAGTAGTCATTCCACTTTTAGTTACGTTATTTTTGTTTTCCTAATATTTTCGAAAACTTTTTAATCTTCTTTTATATACTTCATGGTTTTTAAATAAATTTCAAGTTTGCACTTTTATTAAAATCTAAATTATTATATTATTCACATCATACTATTAGTGTAACATATATAAAAATAATAAATAATAAACTACATTTTAATTTTACAAACTAAAAAATACATTATCGTAAAACACACTAACCCGCGCATTGCGCGGGCTGTAAACTAGTATAACAAGAAACAACATGCAACATATATAATTTTATGAATGAAATAACATGTACCATGACTAAAATAACATTATATTTGTTTGTGTAAATTTAGAAAATAGCATGTTACAAAGTCGAATATCTCATGTAGCTACCTATAACAAGATTTAAGGCGGAATAACATGATATAAACAAGAGAACTCTTGATAATCCCCTTACAAAACAAAACACAAGATTAATCACTAACCCCAAAATCAAAAAAATTAACCTCAACGATTCTTCCTAAATCAATCTCTTCCTTAGTTCCTTAAACTTCATTGATCTCTTTCTCTACATTAACCACATTACTCCACTCTATAGCAAGAAACCCTAACTTTCCACTACAACCATATCCGTAAGCGTCTTAAGAGCTTCATTAGCACAATTCCCAACAAGCAAATGATTCTTCCTCTCTTTTCTCCCTAAAACTTTCCCGATTCTCCGAGAATTCTCCTCGCGGCTCAGATACGAACTCGGAAGATTACAAAGAAACATAGGAGGACAACGAACACGAGAGAATTACGTTGTTATGGGAGGATGAGCACATCAAGCTTAATATTGGAGCTTTGAAACCCAGCTTCACCGAAAACCCAATCCCAAATTTCAACATCATAATTTGGAAAAGAGAGAGGAGAGAGAGAGAATAGTTTGATAAAGAAGAAGAGAGAGAGATGAGTTTGCTTAAAGAGAAAGAGAGAGAAAGAGGAGAAAAAATTAGTTTCAGGAGAAATAGAAAAAGAAAAATATGTTCTATAAAGAGGTTTGAGTTAAGAAGATATAGGAGAAATAGTTAGTTTCAGGAGAAATAGAAGAAAAAAATATGTTCTGAATAGAGGTTTCAGTTTAGAAAAAAGAGGAGAGAGAGAAGAAAAAACTAAAAACTCTGAACAGACGCGCTTTTCGTTAGGATAAACAACATAGTGTTACGTTGAAGCTTACGTCATGCCTATACCACTAACACAAAATCATCATTACAAAATTCAAAGTTCAACTGAATTAAACTAAACGCTAATGATATATTCGTTATTTTCCGTGTGTATAGATAACATAAAGGGTGTGATTGGTAACCTCAAACAAGGTTCGTTCGGAAACAAACTTCGTTTGGGTTACCAATCAACACTTCGTTTGAAACTTCGTTTGAAAATTTCGTTTGCAAACGAAGAAAAACGTCGTTTGTAACGTCGTTTCCAAACGAAGGTTTTTTAGGTAGTTTGGCAAACGAACTTCGTTTGGACTTAGCGGTTGAGAAATAAAAAATATATATAAAAATTTAATTAAAGATGAAAACTATAAATATGTACAATTTATTTGAGCATTTAACTGATTTCAATATAAATTTATTTTATACCACTATTTATATCAACTGTATTTAGATGAATAATATTTTTGTTATTAATTAAAAGATGAAAAAACATTTTTCTTTTCGTATTATTGTTAAAAAATGGTGATATTGTCCAGAATTAGACACATCTTATTAAATAAAGTTGAACGCTCTTAATGTGGGATCGACACGTGGCACAATTATAACTCTCGAGATCCTGCCACGTGTCATTTTTTCAACAGGATTTTGACAAGTGTATTTTCCTATTTCCAGTTTCTTTTAAAAAAAAAAGGCAACAAGAAAGGAAAAGAAAATTTAAAGTCAACATAAATGATAATTAAAAAAAAAAAATTGTCATTCTTTATTAATATGAAAAAAGTAAATTTACTATTTTATTATTATGGGCACAATTTTTGTGAGTTTAAAAAGTTTAATCATAAAGTTTTAGAATCTTATTTTACATAGATATACGAGTTGTAAATTTCAAATCTAATTTATTGACATCAATAAAATTTAATAAATATATAACTTTTTATATAATATGTTTTGAATAAGATTTGTTATTCTTATAAGTTTTAAATATTTATGCAGGTTGTAGTTTAGAATCCAATTATATATATTAAAATTATACGGGTGTCAATTTCGAAATCTAATATATTTATGTCAATTCATTATGTGTTTTTAATTATTCACTCGCATGTTAATGCGGGTTCTAAACTAGTTTATTCCTATAGTAGTGTGATGATCACCAGATAAATCTCCCAATTCCTAGTAAGAGAAAAAAAAAGAAGAAGAAGAAGATATGAAACAAGAATAACACAAGCAAATGGAGCAATCGAAGATGACCCATAATTTTTTTTTTTTTTTTTCCTGTGTAAACGAAATTTTAAATATGTTTTTCTGGTTAGACCTTCAATTTTGGAAAAATGTTAAAACAAGCACATTAAACATTACATTCAATAAGTATTTTGAATAATATTATTGAGATGCCTCTAATCAAGAACATGATATTATATAATTATTACCTTAATCAACGTTTTGTGAGCATCTTGAATCTCATATTTTAGTAGCCGTTCTTTAGTCATGAACTTCTTCTCGAGCTTCTCGTTCATCTCTTTCAATATTTTGTCTAGCTTCTCCTTCAACTTTTGCTCTAACGCTTCATGAGATTTTTTCTCAAGTACTATCTCTTTCCAAATTTTGTTCACTTCTTCATTCATCCCCTTTCTCTTCCTCTCATTCATCTTTCGTTTTCTGCTTTTGTTGTACTCCAAAAATTAGTTAGAAATCTTCAAGCTTTAAAGAGAACATAGACCTCTGCATGCGCACGTAAAAAAACATTTATTGGCCGGCACAATCTTAATTAGGGACGCGCGGCTGAAAGCATCCTCTTTGAAGAAAAATGGTCTTAACTACTCTTCTCTAATCTACACTACTCCTCTGTCGATTTGTCAATAATATAATATTCCATCCTTCCCAATTGGATATCCTTCCCAATTCAATCGGACAATTCAATCTCCCTTGGTTTGGTTTGCACGATGGTCGGTTTGTTGGTTTTGAGAAGAAACAAAAATTGATCGGTTTAGGTTTATCAGAATAGAATCCATCCGTACACCCCTCCCCCGATAACGGAACACCCAATTTCTCCACCTACCCAATACACGAATCCTCCGACTCAAATCCGAGATTGCTTCGATTACTTCCCACATTTCAGTCAATCCGAGTGGTTGAGCAAGAAACAAAGAAAACGAAGCTCTAGAAGAGATTTCGAAGCTCTAGAAGAGATTTCGAAGCTCGAATCGGCTCAAATCGGGATTTAGTTGAAGGTTTTAGCAGGTCCGGGATTTAGTTGAAGCTCGTAGGTGAGTCTTGTTCTGGGTTCCGTTACCTTTGTAATGGGATAGATTACTTACGGGTTTTGGATGGGACGGTGAGGATTTTAGTTTTTGTTGTTTTCTTCAATAGCATTGGGGATTTTATGGTATTGTAATTGAAACGAATTTGCAGTGGTTTCTTGTCTGTACTACGTCTTTGTAATGGTCATATTGATTGAAGAAGGGAAAAGAAGATTGTAGTTGATAATTACCAAATCCGAGATAATAAGTAGAACTCGTAAAACTCGTATAACTTGCCAGTATAACTTGCCAGTCCGAGAGCAGTAATTTTTGTTGATGTATATTTTTTCAAGTTACAATGGTAAAGACAGTCGTACATTTTGACCACGGTGGGTCTTACGTAGAATCTAACAATCGGTGTGAATGGGATGCAAAATTGGCTACCAATCATGCTATAACATTTAAGACTTCATCGTCGGATGATATAACCTACTCGGTCTTAGAGGAGAAGATACGGAGGAAGATTAGGTTAGATGAAGGAACAAGAATAAGAATGAGTTACATGCCTTTGGCCGTAGAAGCAAAGAAACAAACTTATATTTATGATGATGATGATGTTGAAAGTTATCTATGTAGCATGAATGTGGGTAAACTTAGAAGTTTGTTGCATGTGGAAAAAGATCAGGTTGTTCCTGAGAGAGGAAGTTCATATGGCATGAATTATGGTGAGTTANATGAATTATGGTGAGTTGGATTCAAATGGTAGGGCGAATAATGTGATTACCGTATACGAGGAAGAAGGGGAACGTGTGGAAGAGGAACATATGGAAGAAGAACGTGATGGTCCTATGGAGATTGATGATGTTAGAGATGGTGAGAATGTAGCATGTGATGGTGAGTATGAAAATGATGATGGCGGTTACCGTATTCATGAATGTCTTGCTAGTGATGAAGTAGATGGTGAACGAACTCATAGTCAATGTGTAGAGGAATGGGGAGATGGTTTGACTTTGGAAATCGGTCAAGAATTCGAGCGTAAAGAGGAAGCGCAAAATTTGGTTTTTATTGCGTCACATGATAAATTCTATGACTTCACCGTAGTAACCTCGGATACTTGGAGATATGTGGTTAAATGTCGTGAACCAGAATGCAAGTGGTACCTACGAGTGGCAAGGCCAAAAGGAAGCAAAGGTTCATGGAAGGTGGTAACATACCGCAAGATGCATTCTTGCTCTCGAGTTTCGGGGTTATGAATGTCGTAACCCTTCAGGCATGCCCTACAAAAACAATAAGTTATGAGTATAACTAAAAAAACAATTTCAAAAATTGGTATAACTTTGCAATTGTGCAAAACCGGAAAAGTACAACTGCTTGTATTTCCGCACAACTAGAAAACCGGGTACAACTAAGAAGGAAATATTTTTGGCGGTTCCGAAATTTTCAAAACATTTCCGAAAAATTCAAAAATTTTGGTAAAGTATTTAAATTTTGGTGACCAGAATTTGCTTAAAAAATAGTTTTTTTTTTCTTTCACACCCGACAACACAGATATTTTTCCATTTCCTCCTTTTCTCTCTCTCTCCTCCGATCCACTCTCTCTCTCCTCCATTTCCTCTCTTCTCCTTCTCTACTCGTTCCATGGCTGATGCTTCATCCTCTCGTCCGCTCGATGGTTCCACGTAAGTTCCTCATCCTCTTACGGTTCTTTGTTCGTAACGGGTTCGTTTGATTTCGGGTTTGATTTCGGGTTTGATTTCGGGTTTCCAAATTTGGGTTTAGCTGAATACGGACTGTTTTATAATTATGGTTCATGTTTCGATTTGGGGGTTAATGGGTATAAGCTTTGGATTCGTGATTGAGCTTCGGGATTTGTCTCAGGTGCATCCCTCCTCCATTGATGTCTCCTCCATTGTCTCCTCCGTTCAAGAACTACACATACCGAGATCGATATGACGCTATGGCTGAGAACGATAGTGATGCTAGCTACGATACAGATGAGGAGAGGAAGAAGTTTCAATACGAACTCCTCAAGTACGAATTCCCCGAGTGCTACATGCCTATTCCGCGCGGGATTCCGGAAACGTGCTTTGCTTGCAAAGGTCCAGTTGTTGTTCGAACCGAGACCGGAAGAAGTATCCTCGAGTGTGAGACAAAGAAAGAGGGGTTTACACGTCACTATCGCCGTTGGTGGGATGAGGCAATCGTGGAGGAGCTTAAGGATCGCAAGAAGGAGATAAATCAGCTTGAAGCGAGGTTGAGTGTACTCGAGAAGATTAACACTGTCTGAAATTGTTGTTGGTCCTGTTGGTTCCCTATAAGAGGGATTTGTTTTCGGATTTTCATTTCTGTTGACAAACTAAGAAAAACCACGTATAACTCTATCTGTGTTTACCTAATCTATGTTTCTGTTATCTATT